>JAQZBX010029786.1:0-27130 GCA_029593785.1 Cabassous unicinctus
TTGAGTCTGCTGTTGTATGCCTCAAATGTGTTTTTGACTTCACCTATTGTGTCTTTCATTCCCATGAACTCCATTACTTTTCTGTTCAGGATTTCAAATTCTTCTTTGCGTTCACTCAATGTCTTCTTGATGTCATTTATCTCTTTAACTATATTGTCTTTCATCTCATTAATTTGATTTTGGAAATTTGTGCTCATCTTGCTGATTAGTTCTCTCAAATTCTGCATCTCTTCTGGAACTTTGATGTGTTCCTTTTCTTGGGCCATGTCTTCTATTTTCTTAGTATGGCTTTAATTTTTTGCTGGTGTTTAGGCATCTGGTTAGGATGTAGTTTACTTAGATGCTCAGTCTCTTTCTCTTTTATAGGGATTTAGTGGCAGGAGTCTGTGAGTTACCACAGCTCTTTGATTTTTGGCTCAACCTTGATTGTTAGGATTGTCCTGCTAGTTGGTCAAAACTGGGCACTGGACCCAGTAATTGGTTGTAGAGTCGCTTCTTAGGGCCTTGGGCAGGGAGGCTATAGAGGCCCGGAAAAGCCTCTCCTATTTATTTTTAATTTTCTTATGTGCATTTCCTTGGTCTGCCAGGAGATGGCGTTCATTGGCAGGTTGCAATTCAATGCCTGGTCGGAGTGTATTTGTTGTGACACAGACTGGATCAATGTGATAGAGCTTCCTGTCTGGGGGCTAAGAGCCTTGTAATTCAAACTTTCTGAGACAGTTCTCCAGTCTTCTCTGGCAGCCCCCTCCCTTTTCCCAGCTAGGAAATATTTCCACTCCCCGCTTAGTCCTCAACAATCAGTCCCTGTTAGTAGAGGAGGAGATTGGGAGGTTTGTATATCTTTAAACCCTTACAGGCTCCAAGGCAAACAATGGCATAGCCCCACCCAGCCTGGAAGTGCTCTCGGGACAGGGAGACCAAACCTGCGAGTCAAAAGCAGGGTCAGCCCCAGCCTCTCTCCCCCCTCTCCTGTGGAGTCTTCAACAATTAGTCCAGGCTAGAAGAGAGGGAGGTTGCGAGGGTCGGATTTCTCCAGTCCTTCCTAGGCTCCCAGGGCAAACCACCGTGTTGAAGGGTCTATGGGACTCCGCAGTCCAAATTTGCAGGTTAGAACCTGAGTCAGCCTTAGGCTGTGTCCCTCTCTCTCCCTTTTCCTGGGGTGGTAGATCCCTGGAGCTCCCTTTGTCTGTAGTCGCAGGTCCAGAAGCCCGAGAATTCTGAAGAGTGTGGGGGAGGGTGCCGGCAGCAGCAGTTGCTGCTGGTTCCAACACACGGTTCTGTCGTCGCGATTTCCCTCTTTGGTCCCTCTCTCCTCTGGGTGGTGTGCAGCCTTCACCTGCTGTCCTAAACCCTAGAAGATCTTTTTCGGGGCTGTTTCAGCCTGTCCTCTAGCTATTTTTCTCGAGAAGAGATTCCCGTGTCTTACTAGTCTGCCATCTTCCTGGAAGTCCCCAGCTAGACTTTAAAATTCATTTGGGAATGCAAAGGACTTAGAAGAGTTCAGACAATCTTGAAACAGAGGAACAAAGTTAGAGGACTAAACTACCTGATTTCAATACTAAAGGTGAAATTATAGTAATCAAGACAGTGTAGTATTGGCATATGATAGACAAATTCATAAATGGAACAGAATAAAGATTTCAGAAATAACCCAACACATTTATAGAGGACTGGTTTTCAACAAAGGTACAAATGCAATAAATTGAATAAAGGGGAATCTTTTGAACAATTAAATATCATGCAAAAAATGAACTTTAATACATATCTCACATCAAATGAAAAAAGTTAACTGAAAATGGATCATGTACCTAAATGTAAAACCTAAAACTGAAGAACTTCTAGGAGAAACTGAGAAATTATTTGTTTCCTTCCGTTAGACAAAGATTTCTTAGATATGTCACAAAAGCATAATCCATAAAAGAAAAAATGAATTGGACTTCATGAAGAGCCTCTGCTTTTCAAAAAACACTGTTAAGAGAACGACAAGATAAGACATTGACCAGGAGAAAATATATGTAAAGCATATATTTGGTAAAGGATTGTACAAAGAACTTTCATACTCAATAACAAAACAAACAGGCAAATAAAAATGTGCAAAAGAATTGAAAAGATACTTCATCAAAGAAGATTTGTGATTGGTACACATGCACATGAAAAGATGCTCAGCAATATTGTTCATTAGGTAAATGAACATTAAAACCATAATGATGTGACAACACATACCTATTAGAATGGCTAAAATTTAAAAAGACTGACCATACCAAGCAGTGGCAAAGATGTAGAGAAAATGAACATTTTTTTTTCTCATACACTGCTAGTGGGAATGTAAAATGGTACAACCACTTTGGAAGGTAGTTTGGCAGTTTCTTAAAATGTTAGCTATATACCCACTGTAAGACCCAGACATTCTAGTCCTAGATATTTACCAATCCTCCCCAAATAGTTCCATGCAAAGATATGTACACAAATGTTCACAGGAGCTTTATTATAATAGTAAAGAAAAAGGGAACAGCCAAAATATCCATCAAGAAGTGAATGAATAAACAAATTGTGATACATTAATACAAGGGAATACTATGCAGCAATTAAAAAGATACACAGCAAAACGGATGACTCACAAAATAATTATGCCAAGTAAACAATGTCAAAACAAAAAACTGAATGCATATGGTATGATTCCATTCATATAAAATTTTAAAAATGCAAAAACAAAAATCTATAGTGACAGAAAGCAGAACAGCAGCAGCTGCCTGGAGATGCAAAGGAACAGGTGAGGAAGGGGAGAGAGGGATTATAATGAGGCTCCTGGAACAATTTTGGGGGATGTTTCTTTATATTTTCTTGATTGTGGGGAGAGTTTCATGGGAGTATTCATGTCAAAACTTATCAAATTATACACTTCATGTATGTGCAGTATGTCAATTATAGCCCATGCTAGTTTCCTAGGCCTGTGTAGGAATTACCACAGACTGGGTGGCTTAAAACAAGTCTGTTCTCTCACAGTTCCAGAGAGCAGAAGTCTGACCTCAGGTTTCAGCAGGGCATCCCCCCCCACTCCCCAGAGGTTCTGGAAGGATCCGCCTTTGCCTCTCCTAGCTCCCGGTGGCTGCCGCCAGCCTGTGGCCCCCTGAGGCTTGGTCCTTGCCTCTGTCCACAGGTGGTGCTCTCCCTGTGGGTCTCTGAGTCTCTCTTCTCATCAGTACACCAGTCCACTGTGTTTAGGCTCCACCCTCATCCAGCGTGACTGCATCTCGATTGTGTCTGCAAAGACCCTATTTCTAAATAATGTCCCTTTCACAGCTTCCACGTGGATATGAATTTTGTGGAGGCACCATTAAACCCAGTACATATACCATGAAGTTCTCAGATATGACCTAGTGAAATAGACTGAAATTGCAGTTAGATCAGGAAGCACAGAAAATATCCAAAAGCTATTTTTCAATTGTTTTTTCAGTGTAGCTTCACTGGTTTGAACATATTCTGAATTTAGAAAATGCCTCCTTTAGACTTCTTTCTATAAAATAATTTTTTAAAAATAGCCCCTCTTCTTTAAATATAGAAAGGTCAACTTAAATTAGATTGAAGCCAAAATTTTCCATCTTCAAATTGGGAATCAAACAGGTTATAATTGATTCCAGCAGCTCTATTGCATGGGAGTTACTTGTGCCATCTTCTGAAGAGATTTAAATTAACCAGCTCTTTCCACAAGAGCTGGGTACACATGCCTGTCAACTTTGAGCACTTCATTAACAATTTGGGGGGTTAACCATTCTTATAGACTCTTATAGAGTCTAAGAAAAAATATAGAAATAAGAAAAGGACTTTAAATTTCTCAAATCTTGGCATCAGTTAAGGTAAATGTCTGACAAGAAGGAGAAAACACCACATAAATCTAGACAGCCCAGATCCTGAGGTGCAGGGGTGCATATTCTAGAAGGGAGGACATTCTCAGAGAAAGAAAGCAGAGTGGAGGAGTTCCGCGCTGTCAACCTGGGACTTCCCCTTGACTGCACTGTCCTTTTTCAGTTACCCGCGTGTGGAGAAAAGATTCAATAGTCATTCAAAATAAATCCCCAGTCTCTGTCTCCACTGTCCACCTGCCCCACCCATACTTACACACCTCTAGAAATTTCACTTAAGTCTAACTCCAATCTAACTACAATCTAAGTTCTGGTGTAAGAAAAAGAAGAAACTCAATGAAATCTTGATGTTGAGTGGTAAGCTTCAAATAAGCCTACAAGTTTGGTTTTTGAATAATTTTGTAATGTTGAACTACCCCCAAGCTTCTGAAAAGTGAATATCAATGACATTATCAGGATATGATTGATAGATGCTGGGAGGAGCTGATGTTGTAGCTCTGCAAGGACTACATCTGGCAGTACCAAACTCTAAGGATTCCATGCCAGATAAATACACATCTGAGAGGAAGAGAAGGAGAATACCATTTGTGGGGAGCATTTTATTAAGGAGTAATTACAGTTTCTAAAACTGTAGAAATATATAAAGGTATTGGATATATATCTTTATTTCTCTACTACCTAGAACATGTTTCATTTTTCCATATTCCAAATCACTATGACCCTTACTCAGTTCTCTGCACAGCACTTACATCTATCTAATATTTTTCTTGTTTATTTTTTGTCTCTTCTGTTTGACAGTATGTTCCATGAGGATATGGACCTTGACTGTCTTGATTAATGTTAGAATCCCAGAGCATAGAACAGTGCATGGTATAGAGTAGCAATCAATAAATATTGAGTGATCCAATCACTCTTCCTGAACTACAAAGATGAGCATCAAAAATTGTTCTACAGCTTTATCTCCGTAGCTGATCTGCAGGTCTCCACATCACTCAAAGAAATGAACAAAACCAATCATGCATATATTTATTTCTTTTTTACTCTTGAGCCAATGCTTTGCAGCATACAAGAAGACTATGTTTGATATGTGACCTCCAGAAGCATCTGATTAGAATCCACTTTTTGTCTGATTCACTCAAAATCACTAATGCACAGGAAAGAGCCCTAAAAACAGCAAAATCAGGAAGTCATTCCTGCCATATTTGAATATCCATGACCTCTTCATGAAAGAAACTATTAACTGCTGAACATACACATACACATACCACCATGAAAAGAAATGTCTATACCAAAACATAGGAAGAACAGTCACAATTCCAAAATGAAATGAAAGATTTGTCTATTCCGACTTCCTACAGTCATTTCTCCAGGTACTGCTGGCTATGGCATTATATTAATAAGCATGAAAAGACAAAAATGGAAAACTTCTAGGTATACTGAACTCTGCACACTTGCATAGATTCACCCCTTTAGGAAACTGTAAAAAATCAACAATTTTTTAATTTGAATTTCTTCTGAAGATAGAACTATGACACACTTCAACAATCCAAGATAAACAGTCAGACTACCCTTTCTGATAATCTCAGGTCCCCTCAGGGTTGCAGAAAATAAAGAACACTGAAGACGAGGAAAAAGTAAGCTTTAATGTATTTGATCAAGAAAAATTTAGGTCATTAAAATTAGCAGGATATATCATTTGAGGAACAGCTGGTGGTTTTTAATTGGTGTTTAGTTTAGAAGTGCAAAAAGTTGAATGTGCTTTAGTTTATTGGTCCTTTTCAATTGATAAATCATTTCCTGTCTCCAATCAGTTTTGCTTTGTCTTAACAAAGGTCATGGTGTATTTTACTCCCAACTGAGGTACCAATCTCAGGTAATAAAAGATGCTAAAATCTATTTGTTTGGGGACCCAAATTTTGATCTTAAAGACTTTATTTTTAAACCAGTCAGCCATTATTCACTACTCTGCTGACATCTTTGGTAATGAGTCACTATTCACTTTTGGCTTTCCCAGTCTATTCTTATCCACCCTCTGCCTCTACTCTGAAATTTGACTTCTTCTTTCTCTCCATCCCCCTCACTCATTGGCACAGCACTTCTCTTACCAGAAAACTCATGCACTGAGAAGCATTCATTGTCAATCACACATCTGCCGAGAGAAAGATGGATATTCATCGACAAGAAATAATTTCAAAGAGTCACTTTCTTAGTGTCTTGTAAAACTTAAAATGTGTGTAAGGAAGGAAATAATTTGTTGTTAATAATAGTTATTAATTTTGCTTCCTTAGCCAAAACAAGCAGCATGAAATTTATGAAAGGCACTGGTTTCTTTTGATGGGTTATCCAGTTAGAAACTTGTTCCCCAGAGAGGACTCTTCAGGATGCTAATATTAATTGGCTGTCCATGAGAAACAGTGAATATGCATAGTTACATGTTTAAGGAAAGAAGTAGGGCAGCTGGACTCCCCGCTATTTTACCCTGGCCAGGCTCCATACCTCTAATTCAAAAGCACTACTTGACAGGAAAGATCTTGTTGTCACAGTTGCTCATGGCTGGTGGTGATTCTCTAACAGGGTTAGCTTTTCACCTGAGGGCATCTTATTTCACTTGAAGAGCAGTGACTCACAGGCCATGGGAAGAAAGGGAAAACTGATGAATTTCCTGAATACATCTGCCTGTTGCTCATATAATTAGCATTCTGCTATATACATGATTTTATTTTCAGTTGACAGTTGGGTGTCCCAAAAAAGGTGGTCATTAATCATGCTAAAGGTAGAGGAGGGGTGAAATACAAAGATTTCAGAAACAAGCTCTGACATATATTAACAATATGACATTTGAAAATACATAATCTCTGAGATTTGCTTTTTTCTTTTGTAAAACATGAATAATAGTAAAAATGTTTACCCTGTTGGGTTCTTAAGAGGACTTAATGAAATTGCAGGGTTTTTTTTTTTTACCTATATTTATATCAATAAATGTTTATATCATCATTTTATCCAACAATGTTGATTAATAATTTATCAAGCCACTTAAAGCTATAAAAAGGAAAGTTAGGCATAGAGGTTTAAATAATTTGTCCAAGTCACAGCTAATGAGCAACAGTCAAGACTCCCAAATTTCTAAATCCTAGATCTGTATTCTTTCCATTCTGTGAGGTTGCTGACATTACTCCAGGGATTCACAAAGAAAATTCTCTTTTACAGTTAATGTAACTCATTGACTGCCTCATGCAGTTGAGGTAGTGGTAGTCATTCTGGGGAAGAGAGAATGTGTCCATGTATTGGAATATGGACACAGGGATAATAGGTTTGGATGGTTGGATGAAGGACAGGGGCATTCTAGAAAATAAAGTTGCATTTATTGGTTCTTATTGCTTTTTGTTTGGAAGAGAGGATCTAGAAATTGGAGGCAGTTACAGTTTCTGATTCAGTAGTTGTAGGTTGGAGCCTGAGAATTTTCATTACCAAAAAATTCTCTTGTAATGCTGACATTGATGGTTCAGATAATCAACTGTGAGATCTACCAATCTGGTATACAGGATTTGTAAACAGGCAATAGAAATATCAGAGGACACAGTAGGAAATCGTTCTCTTTATCATCCAGGGTCACCCCAATCAGACTGCACCTGAGAAAGCACTGCAAGGAGCTGGGCAAGTAAGCTCTCTCAGGTATTTCAACTACTAATTAGCTCTAGTGATTGCAAGTATTGCTTTGATATGGTGGGTACAATAGCTTCTTGAACCTAGTCGGCAAATTGTTTCATCAGATGGTGTGATATATTGAATTATGCACTGCAGTTTAGACATGTTCTTAATCTCAATCGGCATTCCTTTGCATGTGAGCCCAATGTAAATCAGATCTCTTGAAGATTTTTTTTTTTTGTAGTTAAGTTTTGGCCCAACTGAATGAGCATGGGTCTTAATCCATATTACTGGAGTCCTTTGTAAGCAGAAAAAATTCAAAAATAGTCAGAGAAAGCCACAGGGAGGAGACAGAAGCCAGAAGTCTACAGAACCTGGAAGAGAAAAGAGAGAACATGATCGTGTGAGAGGAGACAGGGATACAAACCAAGGAACCCCAAGATCACAGCCAGCAGCAGAATGTTACAGATTTTGAAAAGAAACCATCACTTTGCTGACACCTGATTTTGGACTTTTCCTAGCCTCAAAATCAATAGCCTATGAATTACCGTTGTTTAAGCCAACCCATTTTTGGATATTATTAGAAGGGTATCATTTTGCTATTATCCACCAGGAACTGGCTGTCCTTTTATTTGTATTATTTTAGATGTACAAAGAATTTAAGGTGATCTAGTAGACACTATTCAGAAAAGAAATTGAGAGCCAGGGAGGTTGCCTGATATTACTCAGTTGGTGGTCATTTGAAAGCAGAAAAGACCTCTGACTCCAATGGTGTGAAATTGAATGTTGTTTTCCAGTATCTTTTTATTCCACCCCAATCATTCCTCCTTAAAGTAGATAAGCACTGTGGTATAGAGTTACATTATGTGTTTGAGGAAGGAGAATTCACTCAATGTTCTTCAGAAAGCAATCAGACATCAGATGGGGCATTATTTCTGGCAAGGATTTTAACTCAACTCAACAGCAAAGAAAGGGGAGGAAATGGCTTTTATTGAGAATCTATTATTTTTAAGCACTATGCTGTACTCTCTCTCTCACATATTTACTTTGTATCATCATTACATCCTTTTAAAGTTGAAGATATTTAACCTCAAAATTGAAATCACTCTGCCAAAGTCAAACATCTAAAAAATGGCAAAGCTATTCATTCTTTATCTAATGGACAAGTTTTACCCATTATACCATGTTATTGGCCAGCAGCATGTTGGAGGAAGTAATGAAATGATGCCAGAGTAGAGAATTGGTCCAATAATTTAGAGGAAAAACCGAAGATTGATTTAGTTCATTTACTCTGTAGGACATACCGCATAATCAGCTTCATCTTTATATTTCACCTTGGCCCATATAATCAGCCACCCATTAGATTTTTCCCAAATAAATACATCACAGGCATGTTGAACTATACTGTACAAACCTCAACCTATGTTTTCTTTAAACATTTTCCTTCTCCTACACCTTATTTTAGTAAATGAAATATCTTTTTATGCAAGGTTGTAACCAGGTAGTCATGACAACTCTTCTTCCACACCACTCATCTACCTCTGTTACTAATACCTTTATGTTCCTTTCCTCTATGTCTTAAAACTTCTACTCTTATCCATCCTACTTCCTTCACTAGAGTTCAGGAGAAATTAACTGCCTTTCACCCTGAATATTAGAATATTTTGCTGATATCCTAGCCTTAGTCTCACCTTCTTCCAATCCTCCACAATACTTTCAGAATATTTTTCTAAAAGGCACATGTTTCCCTGACCATGAAATTACTCAGAACAAATTCCAAACACTACCTAGCATGTCTGCCCTATTATGCTCCTGTCCCTGCTACTCTCCCTGTTTTGGTTCTCTTCCCTCCACGACGCATACTGAATCACATCAGTGCCCAGAACATAACATGCTACATCATGCTTTTGAAACTTGCCCAGGATTCCAGAAAGGAGCATGAAGAGTAATTTACTCTATAGACTTTGGGCAAATGGCTTGACACCCTCTGGAATAAATGGACACTAATCAGATGCAACATCAGAATCACTTGACAGATTTCTTGAGAAAACTTTTAGTCTCCAGATTGCCATCAACTATATCCATAAATCTAGGGAAAGGCTCTCTTAGTTCCTTTATTTTTCCTTTTTCCTTTCTTCCTTTTTAGAAAGGTATCTGAAACTATGCCCTCAGCTCTGGAACTGACTTGAACAGTGGTGAGATTTCAGTTGCTTTAAAGGTCCTCAAAACCTGTCATAATAGAAACTAAATACATATCGAGTTGGATAATTACTCTAAATGCATGAAGTCTAAAGGAGTACTTCTCAAATTTTAATATGCACATGAATCACTCTCAGTCAACCTCCAGTGGGGCCAAAATTTTGAGTATCTAATGAACTCTCAGGTCATGTTATTGGTGCTGATCCACAGACCACAATTTTAGTAGCAAAACTCTAGTTTACTGTAACTCACTTCCTGCTGACCTGGCATTTTGTTTCAAATCCCCACAATTATTATCCCTTTGAAAACTCCCTGTGCAAGAGCTGATCTGCAGCTGATGGCATATGAAGCCATGTTCAGAGACAAATCCCTTACCTATTCAACCATCACTGAGCAGAGACTTTGGGAGCAACTAATGGAATATGAATATGTTGGCTGGAGGGAACAGGTGATAAAATGACAAATTTGAACCTCAGAGATAGGAAGGAGGCCAGAGAAGCCTTACTATAGGAGTCTGAGAAGCACAAGGAAAGAAGGGTGGGTGAAAAATACCAGAGACAAGGATCATTACAGTCATCATGACAAAACACTTCTGGAACATTGGTAATGTGCTCAGGTAAGCATTTACATGCACTAACATAGTGCTTTAGAAAATAACCACATTATCTATTTTGTAATATGGAGTAAGATGGGCTCTGATGTAAAATATATATAAATTGCTTTAGGAAACTATTAGTAGTAATAGTAGTATTAATACATGCTTTCAAAACAAACAAACAAAACTATTACTTCTCTATTGAGGATGAGCCACAGACTTAGGATTTTCTGTTTGTTTGTTTGTTTCAGGAATGGCTTTCAGTCACTGACCAGAGTCTAAGCCTAATATTGCTCTTTTCCAACATGCTAATTCATGTCTCCTTAGAACAGATGGATTGTGTATTTTTGCCCAAGGGCTAAGACACTTTTATCACACAGAAACATGTTGTGTTTGGATGGTATTTAATTTGTGTTCTACATGAATTTTGCTTAGTTCATGAAAGTAAGAAATATACCAGATTCACAGCTCACTAAATGAATTATGTGTTTAAACATTTTTTATAAGTCAAGATAAGTGGCTAGAAACGAATGAACATATATTTTACTCAATTCATGAAACTAAGCAACATACGGGATTCAAAATCTCTAGATGAAACATGTGCTTTAATATAGTTTGTAAGCCAATAAAGAGCAAAGATGTGAATGAAGTATGTAATTTAATAATTTTGCAAAACTAAGCAACATACTGAATTCACAGTTCACTAGATTAAACTTGGGTTTCAACATTGTATGTCAAGATAAGTGCATAGAAGTGAATGAAGCATGGATTTTACTCAGATCATGAAATTAAGCAACATACCAGATTCAAAGTTCACTAGATGAAACTTGTGTTTTAACATAATTTGTAAGTCAAGATAAGTGTATAATTTGAATGAAGCATATATTTTGCACAGGTTGAGAAACTAAACAACGTTCTGGATTCACAACTCAATGGATGAAACTTTTGTTTTAACATAGTTTGTAAGTCAAGATAAGCACACTGAAGTTAATGAAGCATGTATTTTACTCATTTTGGGAAATTAAACAACATACTGGAATCAAAGCTCTCTACATGAAATGTGTGTTTACCATTGTTTGTATGAAAAGACAAGTGCATAAAACTGAACGAAGCATGCATTTTACTCGGTTCATGAATGTAAGCAATATACCAGATACATAGCTCATGAAATGAATCATCTGATTAAACATGTTTTGTAAGGCAAGATAAGTGCATAGAAGTGAATGAACATGTATTTTACTTAGTTCATGAAATTAAGCAACATACGAGAATCACAGTCTCTAGATGAAACCTGTATTTTAACATTGTTTGTATGTAAAAAAAAAAGTGCCTAGAAGTGAAAGAAACATGTATTTTACCAGGTTTTGAAACTGAACAGCGTACTGGATTAACAGCCTACTAGATGAAACTTGTGATTTACATATCTTGTAAGTAAATATAAGGGTGTAGAAGTGAGTTAAGGTTGTATTTTACTCAGTTTGTGAAAATCAGCAAAAAATAGGAGTCACAGCTCTCTAAATGAACCTTGCATTTTAACATTGTAACTCAAAATAAATGCATGGATGTGAATGAAGCATGCATTTTATTCAGTTTGAAAAAGTAAGCAATGTACAGGATTCACAGCTTTTAGGATGAAACTTGCATTTTAATGTTGTAAGTCAAGATAAGTGTGTAGAATTGAGTTAGTTATCTGTTTTACTCAGCTTTTGAAACTTAGCAACATACTGGATTCCAACTCACTAGAAGAAACTTGTGTTTTAACATTGTTTGTAAGTCAAAATAAGTGCACAGAAGTGAATGAAGCATGCATTTTACTCAGATTGCAAAACTAAGCAACATAATGCATTCACAGCTCACTAGATGAAACTTGTGTTTTAACATGCTTTGTAAATAAAGATAAGTGCATAAAATAAAAGCAGCATGTATTTTCCACAGTTTCAGAATCTAAGCAACATTCCAGAGTCACAGTTTAAGGGATGAAACTTCTGTTTTATCATAGTTTGTAAGCCAAGATATGTGCATAGAAGTGAATGGAGCATGTATTTTAATCAGTTCCAAAACTAAACAACATACTAGAATCACAGCTCACTAGATGAAACTTGTGTTTTAACATTGTATGTCAAGATAAGTGCATAGAAGTGAATGAAGTATGTATTTTACACAGTTCACAAAAGTAAGCAATATACCAGATTCACAACTCACTAAATGAACTTGTGTTCAAATATTGTTTGAAAGTGAAGATAAGTGCATAAACTAAATGAAGCATGTATATTATTCAATTTTTGAAACTGAGCAACATACATTATTCACAGGTCTCTAGAAGAAATTTGTTTTAACATTGCTTGTAAGTGAAGATAAGTACATAGAAGTGAATGAAGCATTTATATTTTTCAGTTTGTGAAACTAAGCAACATACCAGATGCACAGCTCACAAGGTTAAACTTGGGTTTTTAACATAGTTTGTAAGTCCAGGTAAGTGTATAGAAGTGAATGAAGCATGCATGTTACTCAGATTGTGAAACTAAGCCATATACTGGATTCACAACTCTCTAGATGAAACTTGTGTTTTAATATAGCTTGTAAGTGAAGATAAGTGCAAAGAAGTGAACGAAGCATGTATTTTAATCAGCTCATGAAACTAAGCAACATACTGGATGCACAGCTCACTAGATGATACTTGTGTTTTAACCTTGTTTGTAAGTCGAGATAAGTGTATAGAAGTGAATAAATTATGTATTTTACTCAGCTCATGAAACTAAGAATCATACCAGATTACAGCTCTCAAGAAGAAATGTCTGATATAAAATTGTCTGTATGTCAAAATAAGTGCATAAAAGTGAATGAAGCATGTATTATACTCAGTTCATGAAAGTAAACAACATTCTAGTTTCAAAGCTCACTGGATGAAAATTGTATTTCAACATGGTTTGTAAGTCAAGATAAGTGCATAGAAGTGAATGAAGCATATATATTACTCTGTTTGTAAAACTAACCAACATATCAGACTCAGTGGTCACTAGGTGAAACTCGTGTTTAACATTGTATTTCAAAATAAGTGCATAAAATGAAGCATGTATTTTACTCTGTTTGTGACTAAGCAGACCTAATAGCAACCTAGATGAATCTTGTGTTTTAACATTGTGTGTATGTTGAGCAAGATAAGTGCAAAGAAGTCAAGGAAGCTTATAAATTAGTCATTTTGTGAAAACTTCCAACATATCAGATTCACAGCTCACAAGATGAGACTTCTGGGAAGATGGAAGATAACAGAGATGCAGGACTCACATCTCTTCCAGAAAAATAGCTAGAACACAGGCAGAAATGACCTGAAAACTAGTGTTCTAGGGTTTTGGACACCACCAAGAAGAGAGAGGGCCACAGGAAAAGAATCTCAACAGGAAGACTGTGAGTGGAAGCTGAAGCAGCAATTGCTGGCACCCATTCCCCACACTCAAAGCTGACAGATTTGAATTCTCTGGCCTCTGGCTGGCAGCTATGGACAGAGGGACCACAGGGATCCACCTCCACAGAAAACAGGAGACAGAGGGGCACAGACTAAGGCTGATTCAGCTTTTGGCCAACAAATTTGGTCTGCTGTGTCCCACGAGTACTTCCAGGCTGGGTGGCACCACACCATTGTTTTCCCTAGGAGCTGGCGGGGCACAAAAGAGATCCAACCCTGTAAAACACCCTCCCTACTGACCAGGACTGGTTGTTGAGGACACAGAGGAGAGTGGAATTATTTCCTAAATGGGAAGAGGGAGGGGGCTGATGGCAAAGTTTGGAGAACTGCCTCTGAGAAAGTTTGAATTACAAGGCTCTTAGCCTCCAGGCAGGATCCTCTATCACATGGATACAGTCCATGTTGTAAAAAACACACTCTGACCTGGCTTTTAATTGCAAGAACTGCCGAAGAGCACTATCTGCTGGTGGAAAAAGGAAGTGCATGTGACAAAACTAAGTAAATGAGAGGCTTTTTCTGTCCTTTATAGCCTCACTCCCCAAAGCCCTTGAAAGCAGGCCTGCAACCCATTACTGGGTCCATGGCCCAGATTTGAACAACTCAAAGGGACAATCCTAAGGACCTAGAACCAGTTCAACCAAGAATCAAAGAACAACAATAACATGCAGCCTCTGCCACTAAATCCCTATGTAAGAGAGAGAAACCGAGCATCAGAGTAAACTCACCCTCATAATCAGATGCATAGACATCAACAAAAATTACAAACCATACTAAGAAAATGGAAGAAATGATCTGAGAAAAGGAATATATCAAAGCCCCAGGTGAGACACAGGATTTGAGACAACTAATCAATGAGGTTTATACAAATCTCCTAAGTCAAATCAATCAGTTTAAAGACAATATGATTAAAGAGGAAAAGGATATCAAGAAGACACTGGGTGATCACAAAGAAGAATTTGAAAACCTGAATGGAAAAATAACAAAGCTTATGGGAATGAAATACACAACAGGAGAGATCAAAAACATGTTAGAGGCATACAACAGCAGACTCAAAAAGATAGAAAAAAGAATAAGTGATGCAGAAGACAAAACAGCTGAAATTTAGGAGAGAAGAATAGAGATAATGGAAAAAATTGAGCAGGGACTCAGGGAATTTAATCTACCATGAAGTACAACAACATGTGTGTCATGGGAGTCCCAGAAGAAGAGAAAGGAAAAGAGGCAGAAAGAGTAAGGAAATAATGGCTAAAAATTTCCCAACTCTCATGAAAGAAATAAATTTACATGTCCAAGAAGCATAGGTACCCCAATCAGAATAAATCAAAATAGACCTACTCCAAGACACATATTACTCAGAATGTTAAGCATCAAAGATAAAGAGAAAATTCTGAGAGCAGCAAGGTAGAAGCAAACCATCACATACAAGGAATACTCAGTAAGACTTAGCACCGATTTCTCATTAGAAACCATGGAGGCAAGAAGAGAGTGGCATGATATAATTAGGATACTGAAAGAGAAAAATTGCTAGCCAAGAATTCTTTATCTGGCAGAAATGTCCTTCAAATATGAAGATGAGTTTAAAATATTCACAAATAAACAGAAACTAGGAGTATTGGTAAAAAAAAGAATCTGCCATTGCAAGAAGCATTAAAGGGATTCTTACAGCCTAAAAGAAAAAGACAGGAGAGGGAGGCTTGGAGGAGAGTGTAGAAGGGAAGACTACCAGAAAGGATAACCAAAAAAGTAAAAATACAGATGAAAATAAAATATGACTTACGAAAGCCAAAAAATAAAATGGTGGAAGTAAATAATGAATTTACAGTAATATCATAGAATATGAATGGATTAAACTCCCCAATCAAAAGATAAGCTGACAGAAGGCATAAAAAACATGAGCAATCCATATGCTGTGTACAAGAGACTCACCTTAGAGCTAGGGGTAAAAATCTGCTGAAAGTGAAAGGTTGGAAAAAGATACTCCATGCAAAAATAACCAAAAAAGAGCAGGGGTAGCTATACTAATATTGGACAAAACAGGCTTTAAATGCAGAAAAGTTATAAAAGAAACAGAAAGCTATTATATGTTAATAAAAGAGACAATCTACCAGGAAGAAATAACAGTCATAAATATCTATACACCTAACCAGGGTTCCCCAAAATACATAAGGCAAACTCTGGCAAAACTGATGGGAGAAATAGACATTTCTACAATAATAGTTGGAGACTTCAACATATCACTTACTTCATTAGCTAGAACAACTAGACAGAAGATTAACAAGGAAACAGGAAACTTGAACAATATGATAAACAAGGTAGACATAACAGGCACACACAGAATGCTGTATCCCAAATCAGCAGGTTATACATTCTTCTCAAGTGTTCATGGATCTTTCTCCAGGATAGACCACATATTGGGTCACAAGGCAGGTCTCAATAAATATAAAAAGATTGAAATTATACAAAGCACCTTCTCAGGTCATAATGGAATGAAACTGGAAATCAATAATAGATGGGAAAGGGGAAAATTCACAGATGTGTGGAACCTAAACAACACACTCCTAAATAATCAGTGGGTCAAAAAAATTGTAAGAGAAATCAGTAAATACATTGACATGAATGAAAACAAGAACACAGCCTATCAAAACATGGGATAAAAGGATGGCAGTGCTCGGGGGAAATTTATAGCCCTCAATGCTTACATTAAAAATATACTGCTTTATTCATTCAAACAAAATGTCTAATGACTTTGAGACTGTTTTCATATACTTATTTGCCATCCATATGCCTTCTTTGGTAAAATATCTGTTCAATTCTTTTGCCCATTTAAAAATTAGAACGTCTTTATCATTAAGTGGTAAGAATCCTTTATATGTTGTAGGTAAAGGTCCTTTGCCAGATATATGTTTTGCCAATATTTTCTCCCAGGTCATGACTTGACTTTTCATAACAGTGTTTATTGAAGAATAAATATTTTAATTTTGATGATATCCAATTAATTTTTCTTTTATAGTTTGTGCTTTTTGTTTCATATGAAATAACTCTCTGCTATACTCAAGTACTCTAAGACTTTCTCCTAATTTTTCTTCTAGAAGTTTTATAGTTTTAGCTCTTACATTTAGGTGTATAGTCCATTTCAAATTAATTTTTGTATATGGTGTGAGGTAAGGATTAAGGTTCATTTTTTTTTGCTTATAAATATCCAATTGTTTCAGAGCTACTTTTTGAAAATATCCTTTCCACATTTAATTGCCTTGGTATCTTTGTTGAAAATCAATCGACCATTTATGTATGGTCTGTTACCGAAGACTTTCATCTATTCCATTGATCTATTCATCTGTTTTATGCCAATACCTCTGCCTTTATTACTGTAGTTTTAAAATAATTATTGAGATCAGGTAATGTAAGTCCTCCAACTTTGTCTCTTTTTTCAAAATTGTTTGGATTATTTTGTGCCCTTCACATGTCCATTGAAATTTTTTGTAATAATAAACTTTATTTTTGGAGAAGTTTTAGATTACCAAAAATTTAAATCAAAGTATAGGGGATTCCCATATAAACCCCCTCTCCCCCACACAATTTCCCTATTACAAACAACTTATATTAGTCTGGTACATTGTTACAATTGATGAAGTAATATTGAAGCATTGCTATTAACCAAGGTCTATAGTTTACATAATGGTTTACACTTTGGGCTGTACAGTTTTATAGGCTTTGACAAATATACAATGTCATGTATCCATCATTGCAGTGTCATAGAAAAAAATTCCAATGCCTTAAAAATGCTCTGTGTTTCACCTGTTCATTCCTCTCCCTTTCCTAGGAAACACTAGTAACCACTATCTTTATATCAATGTTACAAGTTCTTCTGTATTACCACACAATAATAACTACAATAACAATAAATCTACTTTGGTTCATGGTTACACTCCCCCTTTATGTTTGTCCACTCCTCAATCTTGAGGAATTTGGGATGATTTCTGCTCTGCTTCAGATTGAGAGGGGGCTTAGATCTTATGGGCCAGATGGAAGGAACTGCTTTGTTTGCACTTGTAGATACTCCTTATCTTTTGGAATGAGGCTTCACCATCATCATCATTTTGTTATTTGTTCAGGGCAAGCCTGAAGAACTGGACAGTAGGAGTTCATTGAAACTATGCTGGGACTCAGATGCTCATTGAACATGTGAACAACCCAAGGATTTGAGTTTCTCAGAAATATATTTAATGAGTATAGTGATAATTATAGATTCAAATAAAAGGAGTGGAAGAATCTTGAGTAGGAAAATTATAAATAAGTGTAATTATGTTATATTAGGGAAATAGATTATCATATAGTCCCAAAAAGGGCCCGCCAAGGGGGGTGTTGACATGAGGTTGTGTACCTTGCCTAGTGTCCAGACATCCCTAGAGCCCTCAGGAGCACTTTTGTTTGAAGCTTTGTTTACTGTGGCAGTTAGTGAAGTCTGCCTGAGACCTGCATAAGTGTAACCTCCAGAATGACCTCCTGACTCACTTTGAAATCTCTTAGCTGTAAAATCTCTTTTGTATTTAATGTTTCCCCCTTTTGTTCAAGGTTGTTTTCCATATGCATCACTTGATGCTTAGCAATAATCTTTTGGTGTCAGGGAGGCTTATCCCCAGGAGTCATGTCCCATGTCGGGGGAAATAGTGAGTTTATTTGCTGAGTTTGGCTTATAGAGAGACCATATTTGAGTAACAAGGAGGTTTTCAGGATGTACTCTTAGGCATTAATTATAATTAGGCTGTTTCATTTTTACAGTAATAAGGTTCATAAGTACAAACATTAAGATTAAGGGCTTGGCATATTGGCCTGTTTTCAGTTATTAGGCACTGCCTTTATATTCCTGAGATTTTTGCCATTTTATTTGAGAAAATAGCAGGACTCACCAGGATGGGAATTTAATACATTTCTGGTTACTGTGTGGGCCTCTATCTGTCAAGAAAATATTCCTATGACAACACAAATATATTCACATCCCATAGAAATATACTTTAGGTGTATTTCCCCCCATATATCACCCCACTGTCGACACCCTGTATTAGTGATGTACCTTAGTTCTAGATCCTGATAGAACATTCTTATTCTTAACCACAATCCTTGCCTACCCCAGAGGTCACTGAGTTGTATAGTTGCCTGTTTGATCCTCTTGCTTTCCTTCTAATATCATGGATGGCCCAAATCTTCCCCTTTCACTATATTCACACTTACACTTCAGCAATATTAATTACACTCAAATCACTGCACCACCATCACCGCCATCCATTACTAAACTGTTACAATGAACCTTACTATAAATTCTTCCAGATTAAGCATAGGCTTACCAATCTCTGCTCCCCTTCTATCTCCTGGTAACCTCTCTTCCAGACTCTACACCCATGAGTCTGCTCAATATCCTTGGTTCATATCAGTGAGATCATGCAGTATTTGTCCTTTAGTGACAGGCTTACTTCACTCAAAATAAGGTTCTCCAGCTTCATCCATGTTGTTGCATGTGTCAATACGTCATTCTTTAGAGCTGAATAATATTCCATCATATGTATATACCACATTTTATTTATCCATTTATCTGTTCATGGACACTTGGGTTGCTTCCATCATTTGGCAATTGTGAATAATGCCACTATGGACATTGGGTTTGGATATATTTGTTCATGTTCTACTCTCAATTCTTCTGTATATATACCTAGTAGTGTGATTGTTGGATCGTATGGCAATTCTATACTTAGAGAGTTTAGTGCAGAAACACTGAACTGTCCTCCACAGTGGCTGCACCATTCCACATTACCTCTAGCAGTGAATGAGTATTCCTATCTCTCCACATCCTTTCCAACACTTGTTGTTTTCTGTTCTTTTAATAATGGCCATTCTGTATGGTGCAAGATGATATCTCATTGTAGTTTTGATCTGCACTTCCCTAATAGCTAGTGATGTTGAACATCTTTTCATTGTCTTTTGGCCATTTGTATACCCACTTTAGAAAAATGTCTATTCAATTATTTTCCCCAGTTTTTAATTGGGTTGTTTGCCATTTTGTCATTAAGTTGTGTGATCTCTTTATATAACATAGGGATCAATCCCTCATCAGTTATATGGTTTCCAAAGAGTTTTTTCCCATTGAGGAGGCTGTCTTTTTACTTTACTGACAAAGTCTTTGAAAGAATAAAATTGTGTAATTTTGAGGCAGTTACTTTTATCTATTCTTCTTTTGTTGCTCATGCTTTGTGTTTAAGGTCCAAGAAATCACCACCAACCACAAGATCTTGAAGATTTTTCCCTACATTTTCTTCAAGAAGTTTTATGGTTCTATTTTTTTAATTTTTATTGTGGTAACCTATATAACACAAAATTTCCCATTTTAACCACTATCATGTACAATTCAGGGATATTAATTACATGCACAACAGTGTTACCATCACAGCTGTCCATTACCACTTTTTTTAAATCACATTAAACAGAATCTTTGTACTCTTTAGGCAATAACTCACCACTACAGCCCTAGTTTGACAACTCAGAATCTTCATGAAAGAATGACTCTGGTCTACTAGAGTGCATTTTGGTTAAGTAAATAAACACTGAGCTAAATTTGCTCCAAATCTAAATCAACAATTAACATGTTTAAGTTTAAAAATTCAGATGAACAGTTTAAGTTATTTTATATGTTAAGTGGTCAATTTTATGTTAGAAAAATATATCAATAAATTATTTGAACTCATTTCATTCTTTGAAATTTTATTTAAAATTTTTTCATATTTTCCACTAAAATTATCTTCAATATAGTCATCATTAAATCAGTGCAGTCATTCACGGTTGGCTTGTGAATTTTTGGTCTTATTTGGGAATTTATGTGGTTCTTGAAATGCCCTTTTTAGTTAAAATTATCTTCTATATCAATATTTGGATCTAGCAGATCTTCCCCATATGATGAAAGATTCACATTGTTTAAAATTAGGTTTTCAAACGTGTCTTCTAAATCAGTTTCACCAATTAAGACAGCCCCCATCATTTGCCCATTTTGCATGATGACTTTAAAGTATTCTTGTCCTTTGGTACATCTCAACAGTGGTTCATGATCTGAACCTAAGCCCTGTGCATTGTATTTTCCCAGCAATACAACCTTATAGTTAAAAAACTTTGTTACATGAGCAAAAAGTTCAAAGCTTAAATCCATGTCAACAGTGTCTCCTAAATTAGCCACAGCCATGCACTTCATTGCATACCATCCCATCTGTCTAACCTGCATCCACAATCTCATCTGCTGCCAGACTGGGCTAGGTTGCCATGATGCAGTGCAGATGTCACCTGCTGCATAGATGAAGGAAGTGATGCCTGTATATGATCATCTATTTTCAGGCTACCATCTTGTGCTAGATCAAAATTGTTGCCATGGAGGAAAGTTCCTGTATTTGGTGTACATCTTGTAGCACTGAAAATGAAATCACAGCCATATATTTTCATTAGTCAATTCCATATATACAGGCCATATCTCTTTATCAATTATTTTCACTGACTTATCATGGTCTTTTGGAAAAGTCAAGGACTTTTTCTTCAAAATTCTAAATTCTTCTTGAGGGTAGATTTTCTTTACTTCACACATGGCTTCTACATAAATCTTATGAGAAAACTCTATTGTTCCTTAAGATTCAAGCTTTTATGTCAGTCAGGTCCCAAGGTACCACCTACATTATTAGCCTTAGCTTTGGTTCTTTCTTCCTTTTTCCTTCCTTCAGTTGTGTATTTGGTTCTTTTATGTGCAACTTTAGTTTTTGGTTTGTCAGCAATGAGGTTTGAAGTCAAAAATCAGGTGGTACTGTATCAAAGAAAGTATTCCCAATAGCTTTATCTTTAATGGCCCAAATAACTCCACAGACTTCAATTTCATACACTAGTTCATACACCATTCCCTAAGATCATTATTCTTTTAGCACTAGTGAGCTCTTTCTGAATTTCTTGAGTACTATCTGTATCATGGATTCCTAATACATAAGGATTTCCTTCACATAGAAACTTCGGTTTAGCTCCAGCACACAGAATTTCTTACACACATGCTGATTGCCTTCATCTGTTAAAATGCAGTGGTATTCACTCTTAAGTTGCTTTACTCCTGATTCTATAACCTTAATGTTGGGAAAGTGGTTTTCTAATATGATTTTTGGTTGTCCTGCAGCATCAAATTCTTCCAATATTTTAGAAAGCTGCTTGAAACTTGTAATCACTTTAATGGTGGGAGATGCTGTTACCAGGAGAATATCTTCTTATGGAAACTGAATGGCCAACTCCTCCACATAGGTGATATCCACCATGCCACAACCAAACATCACAAACTTCACTGCTGTTGGGGGAGGGCATGCTACACCCATACTCTCAGAATTCTAGAGGTTTCTGGAATTGATGGTACTATTTTTTTATATTTGGGTCCTTGGTCCATTTTGAATTAATTTTGTATAAGGTGTGAGATAAGGGGTCCTCTTTCTTTCTTTTAAATACATATATCTCGTTTTCCCAGCTATTTGTTGAATAAGCTATTCTGACCCAGCTGAGTGGGTTTGACAGCCTTGTCAAAAACCACCTGACCTTAGATGTGAGGGTTTATTTCTGAACTCTTGATTCTATTACATTGGTCAATCTGTCTATCTTTATGCCAGTTCCATGCTCTTTTTACCTTTGTTGCTAGATAATATACTTTAAATTCTGGAAGTGAGTCTTCCAATTTCATTCTTCTTTTTTAAAATATTTTTGGCTATTTGAGGGCACTTATCATTCCAGATAAATTTGATAACTGGCTTTTCCAATTCTACAAAGAAAGATATTGGAATTTTTACTGGGATTGCATTAAACATGCAGATCAGTTTGGGTAGAATCGACATTTTAATGACATTTAGTCTTCCAACCAATAAACATGGAATATCCTTCCATTTATTTAGACCATCATTGGTTTCTTTTAGCAGTGAATACAGGCAGTTTATGTCCTTGGTAAAATTTATTCGTAAATATTTTATTCTTTTAGTCACTACTGTAAAAGGAATTTTTTTCTGACTTCCTCCTCTGATTTCTCATTAGTAGTGTATAGAAATGCTATTGATTTTTTCATATTCATCTTGTATCCTGCCACTTTGCTGAAATAATCTATACATTCTAATAGTTTTGTTGTGGATTTTTTTTTGGATTTTCTAAGTATAGGATCATATCATAGTGAATAATGAAAGATTTACTTCTTCCTTTCCTATTTCAGTGCCTTTTATTTCTTTTTCTTGCCTACTTGCTCTAGCTAGCACTTCTAGCACAATATTGAATAACAGTGAGGAGAGTGGGCATCCTTATATTGTTCCCAATCTCAGTCATAAAGCTTTCAGTCTTTCTCCATTAAGTAAAATATTGGTTGTGGGTTTTTTATACATGCAGTTTATCATATTGAGAAAATTTTCTTCTATCCTATCTTTCAGAGTGTTTTTTATCAAGAATGTATGTTGTATTTTGTCAAATGCCTTTTGTGCATCTATTAAGATGATCATGTGATTTTTCTTCAATTTATTAATGTGGTGTATTACACATTGATTTTCTTATGTTGAACCACCCTTGCATGCCTGGTATAAAGCCCACTTGATTGTGGTATATAATTTTTTGTGTTTTTGGATTTAGTTAAGAAGCATTTTGTTGAGGATTTTTGCATCAATATTCATTAAAGAAATTAGTCTGTAATTTTCTCTTTTTGTAATATCTTTATTTGGTTTTGGTATTAGGGTGATGTTAGCTTCATTGAGTTTGGAAGCGTTTCTTCCTGTTCAATTTTTTGGAAGAGCTCTAGCAAGATTGGTATTAGATCTTCTTTAAATAATTGGTAGAGTTCACCTGTGAAGCCATCTGGTCCTGGACTTTACATTTTGTGGAAGTTTTTTTTTTTTTATTTATATTTTTTAGGAGGTACTGGGGATTGAAACTCAGTGGTTGGGGATTCAGCCACTGAGGTACACCTGCTTTGCTTTGTGGAGGTTTTTGATGACTGTTTCAATTTCTTTATTTGTGATTGGTTTGTTGAGGTCCTCTATTTCTTCTAGGGTCAGTTGTGTTTGTTTGTGTGTTTCCAGAAATTTGTCCATTTCATCAATGTTGTCTAGTTTGTTGGCATACAGTTGTTCATAGTATCCTCATATGATCACTTTTATTTCTGCTGGTTCATGGGTGATGTCACTCTTAACATTTCTGATTTTATTTACTTGCATCTTCTCTCTTTTTTCTTTGTTAATATAGCTAAGGGATTATCGATTTTGTTGATCTTCTCAAAGAACCAACTTTTAGTTCTGTTGATTTTCTCTATTATTTTTTATTCACCATTGATTTATTTCTGCTCTAATATTTATTATTTCTTTCCTTCTGCTTGCTTTGTGATTGGTTTGCTGTGTTTTTCCTAATTCCTCCAGGTGTGCAGGTAGGTCTTTGATTTTTACCTCTTCTTCTTTAATATAAGCATTGAGGACTATAAATTTCCCTCTCAGCACTACCATTGCTGTATCCCATAAGTTTTGGTATGTTGTGTTCTTATTTTCATTTGTCTTTCTCTTGCAATTTCTTCTTTAACCCATTGATTATTTAAGAGTGTAGTTTTTCAATTGACATTATGGCCTGCCCCCGTGGAGAAGCAACATGTATGATATTGCAAACCTGGAAATTAGATCTAGTAATTGCAGCTCAAAGACCAACTTGTGCATTGATTAGTATTAAGTGCTGTGCCTATACACTTAATGAATATGATAATATCTCTTCTATTCTAGGTCATATGCAAAAGGATATTGAACATGTTGAAAGTCTTGGCAAACTTAATTCATTTCCTTAGTAATTAATGAATGTGCCGATAAGATCAAAGAATGGCTCTCTTTTTAAAAAAAGAGTGTAGTGCTTAATCTCATGTTTGTGAATTTTCCCTTTTTCTACCTGTTATTAATTTCCAATTTTATTTCTTTATGATCAGAGAAAGTGTTTTGTGTAATTTCAATATTTTTAAATTTATTAAGATATGACTTAAGTCCCAACATATAGTATATTCTGGAGAAAGATCCATGAGCAGTTGAGAAGAATGTATACTCTGTTTGGGAGTGTAATGCCCTAAAAATGTCTATTAGATTTAGTTGATTTATCAAATTCTTCAAGCTCTCAGTTTCCTTATTTATCCTCTGTCCATATGTTTATTATAGAGATGCCTATTTCTCCCTTCAGTTTTGCCAGTGTATCTCATGTATATTTGTACACCTATTTTAGTAGCATAAATATTTATTATAGTTATTTCTTCTTGGTGAATTGTTCCTTTTAATAATATATAGTAACAGTCTTCATCTCTTATAACAGTTTTGCATTCAAAATCTATTTTATCTGATATTAGTATCACTACATATACTCCATTTTTATTGCTATTAGGGTGAAATAGCTTTTTCCAACCTTTCACTTTCAGCCTGATTGTGTCCTTGTTTCTAAGGTGACTCTCTTGTAGACGATAAATATATGGCTCATGTTTTTTTCTATTCTATCAGTCTGTGTCTTTTAATTGGAGAATTCAATACATTAACATTCAATGTTACTACTATAAAGGTGTTACTTCATCCATTTTATCCCTTGGCTTTCATATCTTATTGTTGTCTGTCTTTTAACTCTATCAGTTTCTCTTACTAGATGTCCTTGAGAAGGTCAGTTAGGATCGGTTCTGTTTGGGGTACATTGTCCTTATTGAATATTGATAGTCACATCTATCATAAGGGTTGGAAAATTTTCAGTCAGTCTTTCCTCAAATATTCTTTCTACCTCTTTTCCATTCTCTTCTCCTTCTGGGACACTTATAACATGTATGTTTATGCATTTAATGTTGTCATTCAGTTCCCCGAAACCCTGTTCAATTTTTTGCATTCTTTTCTCTGTCCTCTTATATTTTCAAATTCTGTCTTTGAATTCACTTATTCATTCTTTTAGCATTTCAAATCTGCTGTTAAATGCAGTCATGTATTTTTAATCTCACCCATTGTTTCTTTCATACAATATTGTCCTTTTGTGTCTGGCTTATTTTGTTCAGCATAATGTGTTCAAGGTTCATCCATATCGTTGCATGTATCAGGACTTCATTCTTTTTACAGCTGAATAATAGTCCATTGTGTGTATATTGGAATATTTTGTTTAACCACATTTTGTTTATCCATTCATTGGTTGAAGGACACTTAGGTTGCTTCCATCTTTTGGCAATTGGGAATAATGCTGCTATGAACATCAGTGTGCATATATCTGTTTGAGTCCTGCCTTTCAAATATTGTTATACCACTTTTTTTAATTTATTGAAATATATCACTCATACATGAACATACATAAACAATAAGTGTATAGTAATAGTTGTGAACTTACAAAACAAACATGCATAACAGCATACAGGGCTCTCATACCTCACCCCACCACCAATACCTTGCATTGTTGTGAAACATTTTAAACTAATGATTAAAGAGCATCCTCAAAATATTACAAAATATTACTACTAACCAAAGTATTTCCCCAACTCATTTTGAGTTAATTTTTGTATAGGGTATGAGATAGGGATCCTGTTTCCTTCTTTTGCTATGGATATCCAATTGCCTCAGCACCATTTGTTGAATGGACTGTTCTGCCCAAGCTGGGTGGGTTTGACAGGCTAGTCAAAAATCACTTGACCATAGATGTGAGGATCTGTTTTTTAACCATCAATTTGGTTCCATTGGTCTATGTGTCTGTCTTTATGCCAGTACCATGCTGTTTTTACCACTGTATTTAGGTAATATGACTTAAAGTTCACAAATGAGACACTTCCAATTTCGCTTTTCCTTTTTAAGATGTTTCTGGCTATTCAGGATCCCTTACCCTTCCAAATAAATTTGATAATCATGTTTTCCATTTATTTAAAAAATGCTGGTGGAATTTTTATCAGGATTGCATTGAATCAGTATATCGATTAGAGTAGAGTTGACATTTTAATGATATTTAGTCTTTCAATCCATGAGCATGGAATGTTCTTCCAATTATTTAGGACTTTTTTTAATTTCATTTAACAATGAGTTGTAGTTTTCTGAATACAAGTGCTTTACATCATTAAGTTTATTCCTGAATATTTGAATATTCAATATTGAATATTTTGAATATTTTATCTGTCATATTTTATTTTTTCCACTCTTTTGACACTTTTAGTTACTTTTATTGATATAATTTTCATTTCTAGACACTCTTCCAGGCCTCTCTCTCCTGTCTTTTCTTTTCAGGCTGTAGCACACCCTTTAGTATTGCCTGCAAAGCGGGTCTCTTGGTTACAAACACTCTCAGTTTCTGTTTATCTGTGAATATTCTAAACTC
>JAQZBX010029787.1:0-27124 GCA_029593785.1 Cabassous unicinctus
CACTATATATTAATAAAAGGGGTAATCTATCAAGAAGAAAGAACAGTCATAAATATTTATGCACCTAACCAGGGTGCCTCAAAATACATAAGGAAACACTGGAAAAACTGAGTGGAAAAATAGATGCCTCTACAAATATAGTGGGGGTCGTTAATACACAATTATCACCATTAGACAGAACATCTTGACAGAGAATCAATAAAGAAACAAAGACTTTGAATAATATATAAGAGGATCTGGGCCTAACAGACATACACAGAACATTACAAACAAATACAGCAGGATACACATTCTTCTTGAGAGCACATGGATCATTCTCCAGTATAGACCAACTCTCAATGAATTCAGAAAGATTGAAAATATAAAGAGTAATTTCTCTGATCACAATGGAATGAAGCTGGAAATCAATAAGGGACAGAAACATAGATTAGGCCCAAATATATGGAAGTTGAACAACACACTCTTGGACAAACAGTGGGTCAAGGAGGAAATCACAAAAGAAAATCAGTAACTACCTGAAATGAATGAAAATGGCAACACAACTTATCAAAACCTATGGCATGCAGCAAAAGCTGTACTGAGAGGAAAATTCATAGCCATAATTCCTATATTAAAAAAGAAGAAAGAGCTAAAATAAAAGACCTAACTGCACACCTGAAGGAATTAGAAAAAGAACAACAGACCTACCCCAAAGGAAGTAGGAAGAAGAAAATAACAAAGATTGGAGCAGAACTAAATGAAATTGAAACTAAGAAAGCACTAGAAAAAATAAAATCAAAAGTTGGGTCTTCAAGAAGATCCATAAAATTGACAAACTCTTAGCTAGACTAATAAAGAGAAAGTGAGAGAAAATGCAAATACATAAAATAAGAAACAAGGAAGGAGATATCACCACTGATCCCCTAGAAAGAGCATCATAAGAGGATACTTTGAAAAATTTTATGCCAACAAGATGGAAAATTTAGAGGAAATGGACAAATTCCTAGAAACACAAGCAACCTGCCTTGACAAAAAAAGAAATTGATGAATTCAACAGATCAATCACAAGTAATGAGACAGAATTTGTCATCAAAAACTTCCCAACTAAGAAGAGCCCAGGACCAGATGGCTTCACAGGTGAATTCGACCAAACATTCTGGAAAGAAAGAACACCCATCCTGCTTAAACTCTATCAAAAAATAGAAGTGAGGGAACATTGCCTAACTCATTCTATGATGCCAACATCAGGCTAATACCAAAGTCAAACAAAGATACCACAAGAAAGGAAAACTATAGACCATCTCTCAAAGGAAACTAGATGCTAAAATCCTCAACAAAATACTTGCTAACTGTATTCAACAACACATCAAATGAATTATACACCATGACCAAGTGGGTTTTATCCTTGGTATGCAAGGATGTTTCAACATAAGAAAATCAATCAATGCAATACACCACATAAACAGATTGAAAGAAAAAAATCAAATTATCATCTTTATAGATGCAGTAAAAGCATTCAACAAAATACAACACTCTTTCCTGATAAAAACACTGCAAAAGACAGGAATAGTAAGAAACTTCTTCAACATGATAAAGGGTATATATGAAAAACCCACAGCTAAAATCATATTCAATGTATAAGTCCCAAAAGCTTTCCCTCTAAGATAAGGGACAAGACAAAGATGCTCACTTTCACCACTCCTATTTACCATTGTGTTAGAAGTACTTGATCGAGCACTTAGAGAAGGAAAAGATATAAACAACATCCACATTGGAAAGGAAGAAGTGAAAATTTCACAGTTTGCAAATGACACGATCCTATACATAGAAAGCCCTGAGAAATCTACAGCAAAGCTTCTACAGCTGTTAAAGTCCCAGGTTATAAGATCAATGTGCAAAAGTCAGTAGCATATCTGTACACTAACAATGAGCAATCTGAGGAGGAAATCAAGAAAAAAATCCCACTTACAGCAGCAACTAAAAGAATCAAATACCTAGGAATAAACTTAAAGACATAAATGACTTATATGCAGACAACTACACAATACTGTTAAAGTAAATCAGAGAAGATTAAGTAAATGGAAGAATATTCCTTGTTCATGGATAGGAAGACTAAACATCATTACAATGTCTAGTCTACCCAAACAGATATACAGATTTAATGCAATCCCAATAAAAATCAACACAGCATTTTTTACCAAAATGGAAAAACTAAGTATGAAATTTATCTGGAAGGGCAAGAGCCCCAAATAGCCAAATATATATTGAAAAAGAAAAATGAAATTAGAGGAATCATACTACCTGGCTTTAAAACATACTACAAAGCTACAAAGGTCAAAACTGCATGGTACTGGCACAAGGATAGACATACCAACCAATGGAACCAAACTGAGAGTTTTGATATAGATCCTCACATATACAGTCAACTGATATTCGACAATTCAGCTGGGAGAGAATGGCCTCTTCAACAAATGGTGCTTTGAGAACTGGATATCCATATCCAAAGCAATGAGAGAGGAAAACCTCCTCTCACCTTATAAAAAATTAGCTCAAGATGGATCAAAGATCTAAATGTAAGAGCCAAGACCATAAGGACCTTGGGAGATAATGTAGGGAAGCATCTACAGGATCTTGTAATAGGAAATGGTTTCATGAACTTCACACCCAAAGCACAAGCAGTGAAAGAAAAAAGGGATAAATGGAACCTCCTCAAAATTAAAAACTTTTGTACCTCAAAGGAGTTTGTCGAGAAAGTGAAAAGGTAGCCTACTCAATGGGAAAAAATATTTAGTAACCATATATCTGATAGGGGCCTAATATCCTGAATATAAAGACATCCTACAGCTTGAAAATAAAAAGACAAACAACCCACTTAAAAAATGGGCAAGTGACTTGAATAGATGCTTCTCCAAAGAATAAATACAAATGGCTAAAAAGCACGTGAAAAGATGTTCAACATCACTAGCTATTAGGGAAATGCAAATCAAAACAACAATGAGATATCATCTTACACCCATTACACTCGTGGCTATTAAAAAAAAACAGAGAACTGCAAATGTTGGAGAGGATGTCAAGGAATGTGAGCCCTCATCCACTGTTGGTGGGATTGTAGAATGGTATAAACATGGTGGAGAACAGTATGGCAGTTCCTCAGAAAATTTACTAAAGAACTGCCATATGATCCAGCAATTCCACTGCTGGATATATACCCAGAAGAATTGAAAGAAAGGACGCAAACAGATATATGCACACAAGTGTTCATAGCAGCATTATTCACTATTGCTGAAAGCTGTAATTAACCCAGATGTACTTTAACAGATGAATGGATAAACAAATTGTGATACATACATACAATGGTATATTACTCAGCTGTAAGAAGGAATACAGTATTAACACACGGGACAACATGGATGAATCTTGAAGACTTTATGTTGAGTGAAGCAATCCAGGCACTGAAGGACAAATATTACATGACCTCAGTGATATGAATTAAGCAAACTGAGCAGACTCACAGAGATAGAGTCTGGAAGATAGGTTACAGGAAATAGAAAGGGGGAAGAAGGCTCTGAATCAATGCCCATATGGGCAAAATCTATGATAAGGTGGAAGTGTGTAGTTGTGCAGTGGAGGGACATGACAGTGGTGCAGTGATACTATTGGGTTAGGCAGTCCAGGTGAGTCAGAGGGTAGTGTGTGGAGGGGGGCTTGGACTGTGCATGGAATTGGGGGGAGGGTTGGGGGAGGGAGCAGGTGAACACTGGGGATTAGTGGTTTCGTGGTTGAAACTACAATGTTGCAAATGCTCTTTTGGCAATAGGGCAATATACCATTACTTGTTTAGGGAGTTGGATATGGGGGGCATTCGGGACAGAGCACACCTGGGGCAAGCTTCTAGGGAGTGTGTGAGTGTTCATCTTGACATAGTGTATTATATCATTGGGTAGGAACCCACAAGTGAGCGGGAAGGTGTTGGACTTCCATCCTGGGGAGGCCCCCTATGTTCTCAAATAGAGGGGCAGGAGTCTCTCAAGAGCATGGGCAATGCCCAATAGGGGAGGACAGACCAGTGTGTCAAGCCCTCAGTGTTGTTGCAAGTAACTATGAATCTGGTCCTGCAAAGAGTGAAGCCTGGTGGTTGCCTTGTGTCCCAAGGGGAGGCAGAAGGAGGCATAAAATAGATAGAACTGGCGGCATTTTGAGGGCAATGGGAGTGTTCTACATGATCTTGCAAAGATAGATATAGGCATGTTAAGTTTCATCAAATTTTATAAAAGTGTATGATCCAAAATGTAAACCATAATGTAAACCATTGGCCATGCCTGGTAGATATGTTTCAGTATTTGTACATCAGTTGTAAGAAATGTATTATCCACATATAATATGTTATTAATAGGGGAAGGGAGAAAAGGGGGAGGATGTTGACATATGAGACTCCCCTATATTCTGTGACTTTGCTGTGACCTAAAACTTCTTTGAAGACAAAATGAAAAAAGTAAAAAACTGGGGGAATAAATGGAAGAAAATGTCACTGTACATACAGGACAACAGATCTTACAATGATGAAAGGCAAATCGTCAAAAATTTTTTTATAATTTTTCATTATTTTTTATCCCAAATTTAATTTTTTTTTATTTTCTAATTTTTTAAAATATTTTATTTCCTATTTTTAAACTATCATTATTTCATTTTCTTATTAATTGTATTTGGCTATTTTATTGGCTTAATTTTTGAAGAAGTTGTAACAACAAAAGGATTACAACTGTGACAGGGGAAGACCATTTGTGTGGGGTGTCAGTGATGGGGGATACGTGGGAGGAGGTTCATCTGCATATGCATATAAGGCATATAAATGTGTTCATATGTTCATGGGGCATTGTCATGGTGGGTGGAAATTCACACAAAAACTAAAATAATATTGAATTCCCATCCTGGGGAGCTCTGCCACATTCTTTGACCGAACAGCAAGAATCCCCCAAGTACAAAAGCAATGGCTAGTGAAGGAGAATGGTCCATTGAAGGGCTTTTGATATTGATGACTGTGCTTAAGAATCTTTACTCTTGAAATTGAAACTTAGCATAGTTTTATAGGGTGCCTAAGTGTTACCTCCTGAAAGCCTCCTTGTTGCTCAAATGTGCCTTCTCTTTAAACCGAATTCAGCATATAAATGCAATAACTTCCTCACATGACTCCCAGGGATGAGCCTACCTGGCACTGAGGAATTACTACCAAGCACCAACTAGCAATGCAACTGGAAAAAGTCCTTGACCAAAAAGGGGAAAAAGTAAAGACAAATGAGTTTGTATGCATAAGAGACTTCAAAGTGAGTCGGGAGATCATTCCAGAGGTTACACTTATGCATATTTCAGCAGGATCTCATTGACTGTGAAATTAGACACTATCTCTTATAACAGGGCTCCTGAGGGCTCTGGAGACACCCAGGCACTATGGTCAGTGTAGATACTCATGAGTTTTGTGCCTTGCCAGTGGGCCCTACTTTGAGGTTTGTGCTCCCCAGTGTGACATAATTGAACTCAGTTGTGGTTTCACTACACATGGCTCTTCGGTCCCTTCTATTTGAACCTATAGTTGGTGCTGGATTTGGTAAGTGTATGTCGAAGAGAATTGAATCTTTAGGCTGTCCATGTGTCTGCTGGGCCCTGAGACTCAACGGAGTTGCAATGCCTATGCTCCAGTTCATTGGACTCACCCAGGACAACAAACATGGAGGTGATGATGGACAACTACCATACCAAGGAACTGAGAGAATATACAACTGTAAGCAAGAGAGTCCCATTCATTGGCCATAGGGAACTGAAGCCCCTTCTCAATTAGAGGTGGAGTGGGCATCACCATCAAAGAATCCTTAGGACTGGGGAATGAACAATGGACTATAATGGACTAACTGGCATTCTACTATAGACTTATTGTGATTCTAGCAATGGAAGAAATTATATCATTGATGTGGAGGCAGTGGCCCCTGGAGGTTCTGAGGTCAGGCAGAGGGAAAACAGGTGTAATATGGGGGCATTTTTGGACTTGGAAATTGTTCTGAATGACATTGCAACGACAGATTATATAACTTGCCATAACCTACAGGATTGGGTGGGAGAGAGTGTAAACTACAATGTAAACTATAATCCATGCTTAGTGGCAATGCTCCAAAATGTGTTCATCAATTACAATGAATGTACCACACTCATGAAGGATGTTGTTAACATGGGTAAATGTGGGTGGTGTGGGGAGCAGGGCATATGGGAATCCTCTATATTTTTTATGTAACATTTAAGTAATCTAAATATCATTTTTTATAAAATAAAAAATTTTTTTTAAATCACATCACCGCCTTCTCCTGGAACATATCCTCTGAGACTTCCCCTGCATTTAGAAAGCCATACTAGAATAACTTTTCCTGCTCCCTGCTTTCCTCTCCTATGACTTTTCTTCCCATTTGCCTTGCTCCAGGTACACTGGCTCTTCAGTGGCTCAAGTGGATCATGTTTTTCCCTCCTTAAGACTTTTTCCTTTGTATTTGCTGACCCTTCTATATGGAGCAACAGAAATGGGTGACTCCTTCTCATTCAGATATTAAAGTGTCATCTCCTCTGCTATAGCTTTCTGACAACCTGATTTAAAAGTGATCCCCTACAGTAATGATTAAGTTTATTCACTTTGAATGGACTGTACAAAGCATGGGACTGCATAATACAAAGAATCTTGTAGTGGAAGATGGGCTGTGGTTAATGGAACAAATATGAGAACATTCTCTCATGAACTATAACAAGTATATAATATTAATACAGGGTGTCAATAATCAGGTTGGGGGAAAATACACTAAATAGAAGATATTGGCTATAGTTAGTAATGTTTTGATGATGCTCTTTCATAGTTTGCAGCAATGCAAGGTGTTGGTAATAGGGTAGAGTATGGGAGCCCTGTATGATGATATGAATGTTTGTTTTGTAAGTACATGACTTTTACTATACACTTACTGTTTATGATGATGTTTATGATGATAAACATCAATAAAAAAGTTTAAAAATTATTCAATGCACGTATTTTTAAAATATTTGTGACTATATCAGAATTTACTTGCCTTTTGTCCCTCACTTAATGCCTGTCTTCCCCAATCAAGAATATAAATTACATGAGAATAGAGACATTGCCTCTCTTTTCATTGCCCCATTCTATGTGCTTATAACTCAATGCCTGACAGAGTAGGTCATCATAGAAATATTAAAAAAAGCAAACAAACTTTATGAACTTATATTTCTAATAGAATAAGTATTTCCTTTTCACATATAAAGTCCATAAGAGTAAATTGTACAGACTCTGGCATCCCTTGCAACAAAATGTAGAGGATTATATCTATGATTTATTTTTAAGTTGGTCCATATATATTAAAGTTGAAGAATCATTCTTTATAATTTCAGATCTCTTTCTGACTATATGTTCTCCTGACTTCCTGTTGATGTCTTTCCTTTAGCCTACTTCAAATTCTTTTGGGAATTTGGAAAAATAAACATGTTAGAAGGAACACATTCAATGAGTAGCTAAAATGCATGAATTCTTGTTTTGTTTTAGGAGCAATAATATGAAGTTTAAGACATAGTTTTACCTACCTTCAGATAATTATATCCTCTTTGAGGAGTCTACCCTAATAGTCTATAAAAATTAGATAGCTAAACATCAAGTTTGAGCTGTATTCAAGAAAAATACAAGATTTCATAGGAAGGAGCCAGATTAACCAGGAAATTTTTCACTAAGAAATTAGGTTTACCAGGATTTTGATAGGCAACAGGAATTTACATGCTTTACAATGAGTTAAAATAATCAGGAAAAAGTCAGTATTATGGAGGGAGCATGAAGTACTCCAGAACCAAGGATCACAGTATATATCCTGGGCAAATGAGGTCATTTAATTCTCAAACCATTTCTGTTAGTGTCTAGGTGTCACAGTGGACATGTTTGTCCTTGAGTGAAAAGCTTTTCTGGGTTAAAAAGGAACACACCCACCAATGCATTAACAAAGGAGAGGATTGTGAAAGAGGTAGGATTTTAGTGCCTAAGATCCTTGCAAAGTTTAATTTGGTAGAAATCCTTATGCAAGATGTATTAGTAAGCCAAAGGAGTGCTAATGCAAAGTTTCAGAAATCTGTTGGTTTTATAAAGGGTATTTATTTGGGGCAAAAGCTTACAGTTACAAGGTCCCAAGGAATCCAACTCAAGGTACCATAAGAGATACTTTCTCACCCAAAGTGTGTTGCCACAGGTTGACGCAACATGGCAGGCATATCTGCGAGGGTTCAGCCTTCCTCTTTCCTCTTAAGGCTCTGTGGTCCCAGCTTCTACCAATCTCAGCTGTAGCCTGGAGGGCTCATTTCTTTCCACCCTGCACACCCTAATGATGTGGTCGAATCAAAAGTCCTAATCTTGATTTAATAAAGTAAAAATCAAACTTCTGAATTTAATACAATCAAAGGGATATCATGCCCAGAGGAACAGACCAGTTTACAAACATAATCATTACCTCTTTTTGGAATTCATAAATAGTATCAAACTGCCACACAAGAAGAAGAAAAACACCATATCAAACAGAAATATACCAATCCACTTCCACAAGTTAATCTTTCCTTTGTGTCTCTTCCTCCACAAGCTCCCCATCCCACTCCTTGGTTTCCCACCAAGAGAAAATAAGAATTAAAAAAAAACAACAGCAGCAGCAACAATAATAACAATGAGTCCAAAGGTGAGGCTGAATTCTGGAGTGAGCAAACATTTTGCAATTAGACCATTTTCTTATCAAAGTCACGTGGTTTCACTGAAGGCATCCTAAAAAAAATAGATAAATATACAATAACATGGGATTGATTAAAATATATCGCTTATGAGGGATTCTTGAGATTTTTTAAAATGCCAATTAGTCCAGGAATAAGTCACTCCTGCCTGTGGTTGCCCCACACATCACTCAGATGACCTAAATGACCCTGTGCAGATGTTGAAATTCAAACTCAAGAAACTGATTCTGCTTCTCAACTGAACCTTGACCTTCTGATACCATGTACCAATATAGCAACTACTGTGTGGATCTGTTTTGGATACTGTGGCCTGGGCTGTGGCTATGGCCTTGGCTCTGACTATGTGGCATGGACACACCTGCTACCAACCCATGCTGCTATGGAGGATACTGGTCTTCTGACTTCTACTAAAATTTATAGATTTCTGATTCCCTGGATTTTTCTTCTTTTTATATAAGGGTTCTTTATTATTTAAGTGCTATTTTCTACTCTAAAACCAATTGCTAAATCCTAGGCTACCATGGTAAAAAGTCAGAAATTTATTAGTTATCTGGAATAAATGGTGGTGTGGAAAAAAGCTCCATTCATGTTGATTTAGTATATGTTTGCATATAACACACAGTAAATGTCTAATTTCTTTTGGAAAATGTCTGATTGTTTTTTCCATTAAATATAAGCTCCTTTTCAAGAATATTATATATATATATTCGTATATTTTCATCATTTCTGAGTGTGAGGACATTTGTATGTGTGACTGAGTGTGTATGTGCATATATGTGCATGAAGTTGTTGTTCTCTCAGCTGAGGGCAGCTCCCAGGAACGTTAATTCCTTGGCACTTGCGAGGAAAGAAGCCCTCATTCTTAGAGTCACAATGACTTGCAGTAGGAGACCAACAACATGACTGAAATGATGCGTGCAGAGGGTAAAGCACCAACAGGCACCAACAGGCATCTCTTAGAATTCACTCTTTGCACTTTACAGATCCAGTCACATCGCATATTAAGTCTACATTGTTCTATCACTGCTTCCTCAATATAACTGGTCATTAATTTTTACAAATGAGACAGACAATAACAACAACAATAAATGAGGATTAATGAAACAAACTACAGCCCCTTTTCAGCTACAGTTGTTACCCACACTATAATTAGCTTTCACCATCTCTGTCCTCTACCACCCACTTTGCATTTCCCTCATCCATGGCCAGCACCTCTGCTGGATACCCAGACCTGCAACCCCGAGGTGCACTCTTCCAGGAGCAGTTCCTTTGAAATGGAAACAACTAAGAAGTACCTCCAGTATATCTGTGATCTTCTGACATGCACCTCTACGAACCCACAAAATGGCAGAAATTATATCTACTCATAATAATCAATATAGTAATTTATTTCTCTGCTGAACTGCTGGCATGTGGAGCATATCATTATCAGACAGGCAAAATTACATATGTCAGTTCACAAAGTGGATCTCAGAGAGTGATGGCAAAAGGCAGAATTTCTACTTTCACTCACTTTTATTCTATATTCTGGAAATTAGATGCAGAGTGCTACTGGATAAAATGTATTTTGTATCATAATGATAACACCAAACCTCACAGTGTTATCCTTAGCTCATATACTAGCTACATTTTAAGATGGTATTTCAACAATTGATATGGTATATGCTGGGACAAAAGGAGCTATGGAACACCCCCTGATTTTGTACATAGCCTCCAGAGCTGAGGAAGAATAAATTTCTTTTGTTTTAAGCCACCCAGTTTGTGGTAATTTTACAGCACCTCTAGGAAACAAATGCAACACCAGACACAAATGCTTACATAATCTGTATCCACTCTCGTATGTTCATTTACACAATTCTTCAACAAACTATTTAATCTTACTCCTTCCAGGCCCCTGAAAAGCTAATTAAACCATTTGTAACTGCCCAGATGTCTATGTATAGTCTTAGCTCAGGCAACATCTCCTGTCACACACAAAATTGATGACCAGGTATACTGCATGAAGTTCTGCCCATTGGGGATACTTTACTTTGCTACTCTCTCACTCTCAGAGCTACCCTGGAGTGGGTCTGTGGAGCAACAGTTGTGCATTTTCAGCTTACACCAATGTATTGCGTCAACACATCCATATACAGGCCTCGTTATTTTATATGAAACTCCCCATGAGGGCATAGATGTAAGCTTATGGAAAGGCTTTAGTGCTACAGAGGCAGGTAAGAAGTGTAAATTGATTATGACCTTTAGATCTGCCCAAACTTATCCTCAATTTACGGTTTCTACATAGCACCAGATTCCTGCTGCTGAGTACACCAAACTTAGTGGAGCTGAGACCACCCACTTATGATCATCAGCTCATATTATCATTTGATGCCCCACGGAGAGACGCTCAATCTCAAAGTGGCTCATTCACATGCCAAGGGCTTCTATTTGAGCTGTGAATATTCTAATATTCTCTGCTATTTCACAGGTCAGGAAACCATGTGAATTTTTGTTTGTTTTAAGATTCTATGTATATCCATGCCATTTATACTTGCAGGACTGAGGAAATAAACACATGGGTTGGTTTCATGGACCGAATGATCCCATTGTGAGGCATGTTTGGGCCAGCACTATTGTTGTTACCCAGTGTCTAGGGCCCTCCAACCTAACTAGAGCAGTTTTGACATGTGGGAGTCTATCAACATCAGCTCTAATTTGGTACCCAACAGAACTCTAAAGTTTTGGGAATTCCCCTTACCTAGAACAACTGGTACATATATGATATTCCTGCAATTACTTTACAAAGGAACCCATAAGGATTTACCAGAGCAACTGTATATATATATATATATATATACATACATATATATATATATATATACATACATACATATATATATATATATATGGAGTCTATATATACATATATATATATATATGTAGTCCTGAATTCAGGAAAGAGAACCATGAGAAATTAGGTAATAGGAAGAAGCATCACATAGGGAGGATTGTGGCAAATACATAATATTTTAGGAAAATAAATCATAGAATTTCTGATGATTATGTCCAAGCCTCATGCATGCAGCATGAATTATCTGTGCCCAGGAAAAGGCACAGTGCTGTATTCCTAGAACAATCATAATGGGTTTTTAAAAATTATCATTTTATTATTCCTGGCTGCATAGCATTCTCAGAAAATCTGAGATAATGGATTCATTTATTTATTTAAATTTCTGATAATTTTTGGATTTTGGTTACCAGAAATCTTGACTATCAACAATGTTATAATGTGCATGTATTAAATAGCCAATTAAATTATATTTAAAAATAATATAGAGTTAATATTGACCTCAGAACCAAAAGTGCTATCAGTAGTTTGGAAGTCTTTGTATAAGGAAGAAAAACCCACCTAGGGAAAAGGTGGCAGGAATCCCCAAAAGATCATCAATAACATGCTTGTGTAGGGCAGCAGAACTGTCACAACCAGCAAGTACCATAAAATATCTTACATGGCGTTTGAAATGATGGCATTTCCATAGTAATAAAGACTCACTATTAACACCCTTGATAATAATAGACATTGCTCAATAGGGAAACTACAATAAAAAATCTAACCATTTTGCTTTGTAGTTGTCTGAGTAAGAAAAGTTTATATATGAACACACGTAAGTTCTGACAGAAAGAATCTCTAGTCTCAGTACTGGGTATGTATGGACAATACTTTTGAAGGGTAAAACCATATGAAAAGAAGTAGCTATTCAAGATAAGAGGAGCAATCTGAGGACTCAGAGTGAGTCCATCTTTTGAAACAAAATTCTTGCAATAGAAGGGAGACTTCTTTAATATATATTTTAATTCTAAAATTCACTAATGGTTCAGAGACATGGAATCTACAAAACCTCAGCAGACATACATGCCAATGGAAAAATATGAGGAGAAGAAGAAATATATATTTGCCATGAAAAAGTTGATTTTCAAAAATAAATATTTATTGAAGACAGAAAAATAAGAGTCAATATGAAATGAGATGGTAACAAATTCAGAAATTCTTTGAGAATTTGGAGCAAAAGGACAAGAAGATTAAAGTGACACAGAAAAAAGTCAGAGATGTGTTCAACGGATTCTGGATATCTAATAAAGAAGGCTAAAATTTTCGAAAAGTGACAGGCAGGGTCAAAAAGAAGTAAATAACGGAAGACAATTTTATAAGGGAGGTAAAAATAAACCAGATCTTCAGATACATTTTAATTTGGCATAAGGTAATAACAACTAAAGCCTACTAATATCTAACTTTATCCTAGGAGATTCTTTTACATCATGTAGGGGGAAAATACCTGCAATTATCTAAGCAGGTAAAACCAAAAAACATTTTAAATTAATCTACAAATAGACAAAAAACAGATAGTTACATTCTTTTGCAACATTAATCTTGTCACTTGAGCAAGTTACTTCTTCCATCTTTACTTTTTCCCAGCTGTATAATGAAGATAATTTTACTATATCACAGAATTGTTCTGAGGATTACTTGAGATTATGTACATAAAGGACATAGCAGAGTGATTGCCTTATGGTTATAGCTAATAATGCTTTTTAATTGTTATTGTTTAGCTTATGAACATAAATTATTATCGAGAGTTTTGATTTATGACTTACAGAAGCAGCATAACAAGTTCCACTGAAAATTGTTCTTCTATATGCAAAGAATCAGAAAATATGCCATGTACACAATAATAAAAGATAGCATATATAGAGCCCTTTTTAAATGTCAGGCATTGTTCTAAGTAAATGACATATTTTAACACTTTTAATTATTCTAACAAACCAATAATTTAGATTCTATTATTGCATTTAATTTGTATAAAAGAACTCAAAGATTAAAGAAGTTAATCTGCCAAAGGTCTCACATTAGTAAGTGACAGAGCTGCTAAGAATGTTAATCAGTTCTAGATGACATTAAGACACATGTAGTGGCAGGTGTCTGAAAATTATAGTAAATAATCATCTTGGCTTGTGAGCCTATATCTATGTACAGAATTATTTATGTCCATTTATTATGGACAATGAGGCAGGCCAAAATTGGTTAAAATCCATTTCTTGATTTCTTGAGATGCATAATCATAGAGCATATAATTTATGTTTGATATTAAATAAAAATTCTAAGCTTCAAAATTAAAGTATATATGAAATACAAATCCTCATATAAGCTTAGTTTTGAAGAACTACAATTGTGAAACTACAAAATCTAGGGGAAGAAAATTCTCAAAAAAAAAAAAAAAGGAATATAGATTGTCATCAAATGTCTCTTAACTTTAATATGTAATGGATGTTAGAAATGGTGTCACCTATTAAAAATATTTAAACCAGAGTTTAAGGCATGTGGGCATGTAAAAGTTTGGTAGAAGCAGGCCAAGATGGTTTTAAACTTCTCTACTTCTTCAGATGGGGAAGCATAAGAGACAATTTTTGTTTAAAATTATTACAAGTATGGACTCATATCTTCCAAGGGATTTCATGCAGAAGAATGTTTTCATCTCAAAGCACTTGGACGGTATGCTGTTTTCAAGCAATGCTCAACTTAAATGACAAAAATCATCTCCTATAATCTTGACAATAACCCGTTATAACACAAAAGAACACTGCTTTACCAAAGTAGAAAACTGAGGTCTACAAAGATTGTTACTTTCTCAAAGAGCAAATTAAAGAATTGATAGAGCATCTGACAAATATTTAGGGAAGATATTCCCTAAAGAAGGCAATAGATTCCTTTAATATAAACAGGAATAAAGATATATACATTTAAAAGGTATATACCAAAAATTTAATGAAGATAAAATCATATTTATGTCAGATTTAATTATTTTATTAGGAAAACAAAGAAAAGGCTTCTACATGAAAGTTACAAGGCAGGGCCTTTGGTGGCATCATCCAGATGAAAGGAGATAAAGGATTTAACAGGATGAGTTATATATTCTCCCACTATTCATGAGTTATCTCTAGGAAAGGAAGAGTTTGGGTTGCCACATCCAGACGGTCATGGATGACAAGTCTTCAGCAAAATCATGTCAGAAACTTGTGATGTAGTATGAACATCACCCAAGGTTGAGGCTCAGAACATGTGGGGTTAAGAATTGGTGAATCATGAAGTCACAGGTATCTCTATATATATATATGGAGAGAGAGAGAGTCTCTGATGGCGTCATCATAAGTAGTAGCCAGAGTCAGAATTGTAGCCATAGCCAGAGCTGCAGAGAGAATGGGAGCCATATCCACACCCACAGCCGTAGCCACAGCCTAGGCCTCTGTTAGCCGCAACGTCCATAGCCATGGCCCCCATAGTAGTTTTCATAGTAGCTGCCACACATGGTGCTGTTTTTGGAGGTTGTCCTTGGATGAAGAAGTGTAGATGACTTCAGTTTGGACAATTCCACATTCAGAGAGCCTCTTATATGTCCTCAGTGTGGATGGGTCCTACCACACATAGCATGCTATTGAGTAATTTTATGACTAACGTATGCCTAAAACAAGACTTTCATGCGAATTTTATATAGACATGCTTTGTATCAAGTAAATACAGCTTTGTTAGTTTCATGCTTATTTGTTCTGAACCAAATAATTATGAATTCTTCTTTTACCCAACAGTTTTTCTTTACTCTTAATCCAAATTAATTATCTTCTTCAAGGAGTCAGTTCTTTCTCTATATTCAAGACACAATATGTCTTTCAACACTATGTTGTAGATAATAATCCAACTAATTAAAATTTCAAGAGAACTGGGTTTAAATAAAATGCTTTCTATTTCCCTACTTACACCAACATATCAAATTCTCTTTATGTTCAACATCTACTGAAGTACAAGAACACAAACAATATTTATTGTCTGAGATCCAATTTCTCCATTTTTTTCCAATGGTGATTAGTTAATATTCTAAGTAACTATCCAATAGGCTTAGCTTTGGATATTTGTTTTTATCAATGTATTAAACAGAGATCTGTTCGTTTCTCCAACAGCCAATCAATTTTCTCTTTGTAACAAGACATACTGACTTCTCTTGCATAACTTTTGGCTTCATTCAAATCCATCTAACCATTCCTACCGGGAGGCACAAGAAATGGGAGTAGTTTCATACTATAGTTAAATATTCACTCTCCTGACTTTAAGAATTCATGGGAGAAGATGATATTATACACAATGATTTCTGATATTCCAGTGATTGTTCTAAGTCAAATATTATGTATATCTATACCCTTATATAACCTTAGTCAGAGGTTGAAGAACAGAATTTGGGGGAAAATAATATTTTCACACTAATGATAAGATCAAACACATTTAGTTATTCATTCAATATGAGTTTTTGATTGTTCTTCCTGTTTGTGTTTCTTTGTAGTTACATTTTTGTAAAGTGGATGCATTATCATGACATTTTATTCACTATCGGCTGCATAGTGTTATTAGAAGCAGAAGATATCTTCATCATAACATTTTTAGATTCTTTTCATAGACTACAGCAGTAGCCGCTATGCTTACACTGCATGGTCAATCAAATAATTCCTTAGAATAACTTTTTAGTAAAAACTAGTCAAAATAGCATTTTCATTCTTCCTCTAGGCAGTCTAAGCTCTTAGAATATAACCTGAAATTGGCATAACTGAGTTGCATTGAATATTTTTTTAAAAGCTATAATTATCCCATTGTGTGTTTTTTTGTATTTGATAAAAATGACTGTAGAAAACTTTTTTGTGCCATGCCATATCCATAATAACAAATGATAGTAGAGTGCTTCTCCATAAAATTTACTGCCAGGAGTTAATTCGTTTCTTTGATGAATTAAGTTGAACTCACTAATCACAACATTGAAAGCTTAGCATGGCATGGCATTTCTTATTTTATTTTAGTTGAGTTTTTCGTTTTTATACCGTGATGTTCTAAACTAGACTCAGTCCTTAAGTATATTCTGTAATTAGAAACAAAACCAAGCACACTTTCTTTGCCTCCTCACCCTCCTCCAGCTAATGCTAGTTTTGTTTTATAGAAACATTTCTAAAGTTTATTTCCATGGTTGCTTTCTAATCTTCCTTTATCTCCCTACTCATACCTTTTGGTCTTTGGTTCTCACCATGCTAGTGAATCACCAAGATATAAATCTTGCCAAATTAAATGGCCAAATCTTCTTCATTTTACCCAGGAACTAAGCAACATTCAGACTGATTGACTTCTCTTTTTATTCAGGAAAAATCTCCAGCCTTTATCGTTATCCTGTCACATGCACTCAGTAATTTCAACCTCACCATCAGCTCCTTCTCAGTATGCATTATTTTCTCTACTTCAGGTTTTGCCCTCAAAAGGTGAGGGTACCTGCTCAGAGCTTGCTCTCTTAGAATCCCTATCTAACCTCTCTTCAGATGGATCACTTTGAATAGATTATTGCCCTCAATTTATATTTCCCAAACTGATCTGATCTATGTAATCTCCAACTGACCATCTGGCTTCTCCTTAATTGTTAGTAGTCACAGAAATTTAACAGCCTGTGCTTCTTCAGACCCCATAGCCTTTTCCCTCCATTTTTTTTTTTTTTTTTTTTTTTTTCATCTCAAAGTATGAATGACACAGATCATCTCATGAAACTCTTGGAGAATAATCCTGCAATGTCTTTCCACATTAGGGTTGCTAGATTAAATACTGGACACAGCTCAATTTGAACTTCAGAATATTGAAATTCAGAATATTGAATTTCCAAATTATTGCATTGGAAAATACTATGAAATATATGAAAAATAATTCATATAAAATTCAAATGTAACGGGGCATCTAGTATTTTTATTTGCCATATCTGGCAACTCACATGTTAAAAAGCACACATACATGGTCTACCAGGCCACAATCTTGACAATGAGTTCCTCTTTTAACATTCTTCCTTTCTTTTACAGAGCATGCTACAATGGCCTTTCAGCTCTTTGATGTGCCACGTTTGTTTCCACCATACATGCTATGCCTTTGAGCTTCCTGGCTCTCTGGAATGGCTGGATACTTCTCCTGCCTTAGTTCCCTCAAAGAGGCTTTTCTTAAGAAAGCTCTTTGATTTTCCTTAGGGCACCTTTGTTTATTATTTACATAGACTCATTGCTATCAGAAATTATTTCATTCACTTTTAATTTCACTCTTAATTTACATTTGATTATCTGATCTGTGTTCTCTGCCCCCACTTAATCTATGATGCAATTTCCATAATGCATGGACTTTGTCTTATTCACAGCTTCATTCTCAGTGCTTATACCAGTGCCCAATATACAATTAATTCTTAATAAAAGTTTGATGTATGAATAAATTAATAAATGATCAAATTAATAAAATGGAATAGTATTTTTTATATTCTTTTTGTTAACTTTTTATTTTAAAATAATTTTAGACTTGCAGAAAGTTGCATATATCATACAGGAAAATCCCCATTCACCCTTTGGTGAGTTTCTCCTAATATTACATCTTTCATAATTGTAGTATAAATCAAAAGTAAGAAATTAACCTTGAATAATACCCTTAATTAAATTACAGGCTTTATTTTGGTTTCACCATTTTTTCCAATAGTGTCCCTTTTCTGTTCCAGGATACAATTCAAGATCCCACATTGCATTTAGTTGTCCTGTCTCTTTGTATCTTCCAATTGGTGACAGTCTTCAGTGTTTCCTTGACTTTCATGAAAGTGATAATTTTAAAGAGTCACATATTTTCTAGAGCTATCCCAGATACGGGTTTGTCTGATGTTTTCTCATTACTAAGTTGAGGTTATATATTAGGGCAAGAATGCCAGAAGAGATGTGACTTTCTTAGTGCATGATATCAGAAAGTATATGATATTAATATATCTTTGAGATTTTCTGGAATGGTTTTAAATTCAGGTCATAAGTACTATAAGTTCTACCCATTCTATATAAAAGGGGTCAATCAGTTGAAACTTCAGGGACAATGCATGGTTTTTGGATCATATACAAAATGACAGATGCATTCATATATTAGGTGTATCACAAAGTGAATACTCACAAGAAAATGAGAAAACACTTTATCATTCAAAGATTTTCAAGTGAATCCTGCCCCATTGACTACCCCTCCACAAACTTTCCATCTTTCCCTACAATTTCCAGCCACCTTTTTGTTTCCAAGGCTGCATATATACAGATAGGAAAGTGGGTTTTATTAAGGTAAAATATAGGATTTTCTAGAGGTGAAACCTGCATGAGTTACAGGATCTCGTAAGTAGTAATGTCTTTTAAATTTGGGATCTGAAATAAACAAACCACCAAATAAGAGGAAAAATCTCTCATTAAAGGCACATGATTTCATTTCTGGCATCATGATACACAGCAAAATTGTCTTGTATATCTTGTATATGAGGAATTCTCAGACGGTTTTAATACCGATTAGTTTGGAATGTGAATCAAACAGAGCCTGTGGTTTGCCCCACATACCACTCAATTATATGAAGCCATTTGCAGATTTATAAACTTTAAACTCTAGAAACTGACTGTGCTCTTCAATTGAACCTTCCTCTTCTGAATCACCATGAGTTTCTACAACAACTACTGTGGTGACCTCGGCTGTGGCTGTGGATGTGGCTACAGTGGCTTTGGATATGCTTGTTACCACCCAATAGGTCATTTAATTATGAAACACAATATGTACCTCCCACATTGTTTATAAAAGCAATATTGTTTGTTCAAGCAATTCCAACTGAATCTTAGGCTATCATGCAACTTCTTTGATCAAATTATCTGGAGCTTCCAAAAATTTAGAAACAAAAATCCTTTGATGTTTTGCTGCCATTACATGATTGAATACAAAAAGTCTTAGCCATTTTCATTTAGAAAATTGTCTAGCTTCCTTTTGCATTAAAGATAATCTTTTCTGTAAACCTGTGGCAAATATATATATGCATGCATCATGTATCATATATCATATATCGTATATCATGTATCATATATCATATATTTAATTTTGATTCCATATATACACATATATGCATGGGTGTCTGTGTGTGTTTATTTGCATGTGAGGTTGCTGACACTTTGGCTTTCTATAACAACCATGTACATGTGTTAAGCCTGTCCTAGCACTTTTGTAAGATGTGTTTTCATGAGCAGATCCAAGAGATACTATGATATACCTTGATCTATGGTTACACAGAATAGCTGTTCTATAAATTCCATGTTGGCACAGAAAGACACACTTTGAGGTGTGTTTCAATGAACCTTTCACGGGAGCCAGACTTTGTTTGCATTATGATAAGAAACATGTTCTTTTTAACAAGCCAATGTCTAGATAGACCAAAATTATGCAACCAAATGTCTAACCCAAAAGATAAACTGAAAAGTATAGTCCTGATCCTGGTTGGTTGGCCAATGTCCAAGTTTTCTTTTATTCATTCCATTTATTTGTTTAGTGTTAACAATAACATAAACTATGACAAAATATAGAACAACAATATCTTTTCATCTTTTAATGACTAATATTAGAATTTGGGGTGTCTACAACTGATAGAGGATCCATAAATGTTACTTTCTGAGTGGAGATAAAACTTTAAGGCTAGCCAAACATAACTATATGTATATATTTAAAAATACATATTTTCTGAATGAATTTCAAGGAGCAAATAAAGCCAAGCTGTCTCTTTTTCCTCTATCAGTTGAAGACAAACAACACATGAAGCTATGCCATCCTGAGGTCTCCAAATGTTGATAGTCAGTGAAACTGAAGGAAAAAAGATGAGGAAATCCCTACTTTCTATTAGATTTGGCTTTGGTCTTGCCGTAGAGGGCAGAAATCTTAAGAAGCAGATCTCCAGAATGTTTTTTCAGCCAAATTAAGAAAACTAATAGTGCTGGTCATGTAGGACCTGTTACTTATAGCTCCATGAACCAACATATTCAGAAAAGTGGCCATAAGGTATCAGGCACTCATTCAGATATATTAATTACTTTATCCCCTCTCCTTACTGAAAAGACAGTGTTTAAAAATCCCCACCAAAACTTCCTAGGTGGGATGGATGATGCAAGGCCCCATCTCCAGGGAATTAAAAGAAAATGGAATAAATATTCCCTCTTAATTGGTGTAGGTGTTATATGCTTCCTGGTAAAATTGTGCAATAATTAAAAGGTCATTGCAGGTACATAGATACAGCAGGACAACAGTATAAGATTGAACAGCAACACATTTTGTTTAGTCTTACAGATTTATCTCAGTCTTTTGCCAGCACTTCATTTCTTTGACCTTCACAATGTGACAGAGTGCTACATTTGTAGAAATTGCTTTTTTTATGGAATTGTATTTATGTCTGGTTCTGTATATTATACATATAAAGTATATTGTACAAAAATTCGTCATATACTATAGATATAGTAGATATCATTCAGATGTCCAAATAGTAAAGCAGAATGAAAAACAATAGAGCACTAGCTTCAGGCAGCTAAATAGATATATAATACAGGACTAGTACTGTTCAGTAGAATGTTCTATGATGATGAAAATCTTGTAACATATCTGCACAGTCCAATATGATAGCCACAGCTACACATGCATGTTAAATATCTGAAATATGGCTAGAGGAACTGAATTTTCAATTTGTTTAGTTTTAATTAATTTGAATTTCACTTTTGAAAACCACATGTGGCTAGTGACTACTGTACTGGATAGTGCAGGCAAAGAGAATCCAACCAGAAAAAAATGAATTAATTGATAAATTTGTTGGCAGGTTTAGCTAAGCTTTTGAGAAAATAAATTTAGAGACTTCTCTCTCCAGGCATAACAGATGGGCAGGCACCAAATTAGCCATCCTGCCGTAAACAACTATAAAACTGAATAAAATACATGGAAAAGAATTTTTAGAAATTGATTTACTCTGAGATCTACAATTAACCCATCCTTCTGCTTGGAGCTGTTTACTAAACTCTAGCATGGTCAAGTGAAGAGAAACACAAGAAGGACATGGCAGTTGCACTGAGATGAGGAGACAGATATCAGTGTTCAAGTAGGCACAGGCAACTGGAGTTTACAGGGGAAAATAACCAGAGATGATGGAACTTCATGGAGAAAGAATTCCAGAAATCTTTTTATTGAACTCAAAGTTCAATCTTTGATTGAACTCAAAGTTATATATGAATAGAGTGAAACTCCACGAGGTCAAAGAATAAAAACTGTTATCAATAGCTACATGAGTTATTCTAAACAAGGGATGATTTTTTACCCCCAAGTGACATTTGGTTATTGAAACTGAGTGGTTCTACTGGCATCTCATAGGTAATATCTAGAATAGCTACTAAACATCCAACAATATACAGGACAACCCACCATCACCAACAACAAATAACTATGTGGCCAAAATGAGTGCTTCTGTTGGGAAAGCTGAACAACTCCAAGAGCGCAAACAGGGTGGGGAAAGTTACAAGTTCTTGTCATGAATTCATTAGAAACCCCCAGGAAGGCCAATCTTAAGTGTAAGATTGAACTAGACCTCTAGGAAAACATTCAATAAGGCTGAAGACTTGATTATCAACTAAGTTGACATAATTGATATCTAGAAAACACTATATCTGACATTTGCAAAATACATTGCGTTCAAGTATGCCTAGGTTTTTGGCAAGACATCACATGCTGTGCTATCAATCAAATCTTAAAGTAAAAAAAAAAGTGAAATCATATAGATTACAAGTTTTGTGCATAATAGAGATAATAGAATTCAAAAACAGAACAAATTAAGATAACCCCCAAATACGTGAAAAAAACTGGCTTTTTCGTTAATGTTTCTATATTCATAATGATAAAATTATAGATTTACATGCAAATGTAAGAAATAATAAAAAGAGATCCCTTGTATAATTTCCCCAATATCTCTCAATATAATGTTTTTCAAAACAATACTATAGCATCACAAACAGGGTATGGATATTTATATAAATCACTTAAACTACTGATCTTATTTATATTTCTCCTGTTTTATATGTATTCATTTGGGAGGTGTGTGTGTGTGTTTGTGTATGTGTGTATGTATAAAATTCTATAAAATACTATTAGCTGTGTGGGTTCCAGTGTCCAGCCTCACAGTCACTATGCTGAATAATTCCAATACCAAAAGGATCCTTTACCTTGTCCTTTGTTACCATGCCCATGTTCCCCCTACCAGTCATCCCCTTTTCCCCTCATCACTTGCAACCACGAATTGGTCCCCCAATTCTAGATTTTTGTCAATTCAACAATGTTATCTAAATGGTAACATGGAGTATGTTACCTTTTTTAAAAATATATATATTTTTTATCTTTTAAAAGATACTTAGATTACATAAATGTTAAAAAATATAGGGATTCCCATATGCCCCACTTCCCGCACCTCCCACACCCTTCCACATAAACAACACCCTTCATTACTGTGGCACATTCATTGCAATTGATAAATGCATCCTGGGGCATTGCCACTGAGCATGGACCATAGTTTACATGTAGTTTACATTCTCTCCCACACAATTCTGCAGGTTATGGGAAGATATAAAATGGCTTATATCTGTCGTTTTGATATTGACTTTTGTCATTCCACATAATTCCTTTTAAAGTCCCTTAAGTTGCTCTGTACAACTATAATTGATTCTTATTTATAAATGAGTAATATTCCATGATAAGGATGAATCACAGTTGGTTTAATCATTCACCTGTTGAATGACACCTGGGCTGATTCTAGGTTTCACATATTACAAATAATGCTGCCTCTAAAAATTTTAAAACAAGTCAATTTTTTGATACAGATTAATAAAGCATAAATCCATCCAAAGTGTACAATCAATGGTATAATCACAAATTTGTGCACTCATCACTTCATTATTATTATTCCAATTTACTCTTAATCTCCCTATGCTTCTCCTGCCATACATAACTGCTATTCTTTTCCTGTCTTTCAAGTTTATTTGTATTCATAGTTTGTAAAAAGTCTTATATATGCTATAATGCTCATATTCATATTTTACTTGAGATTGCACTATGTTATACAGTCCCATGCAAAATGTTTTAAACTTTCCTTCTAGTAACATACATGTCCTCAGACTTTCCCTTTCTACAACTATCATACCCATATAATAGCACTGCTAGTTAGAAACACTATGATGTGCTTTCACCATTTCTATTCATTTCCAAAGATTTACAAACAACCTTTTTACCAATTCTGCACAGACTAACCTTCAGCTTTCATTCTCTACACTCACTCATTCTATTTTCTGGTGACCTATATTTTAAATATTAACCCCAAGATTTTATACAATATGTTTAGTACGTAATAGTGCAATCATATAGTATTTGTCCTTTTATGCCTTGCTTGCTACACTCACTGTCCTCCAGTTCATAGAGGTTGCTGTATGTTGTCATATGCTTTATGATTTCATTTCTTCTACAGCTGCATAGTATTCCACCATGTGTATACACTGCAATTTGTTTATCCATTCATCAATTGATAGATACATGTGTTGTTTCTATCTTTTGGCAACTATGAATAATGCTGCATTAAACATCGGTGTGCAGATGTCTGTTCGTGTCACTGCTCTCAGTTCTTCTGGGAGTGGTATTGCCAGGTCACATGGCAAGTTTATATTCAGCTTCTTTAGGAATTGCCAAACAGTACTCCACAGTGGCTCTACCATTCTACCTTCACACCAACAGGGCGTAAGCTTCTTATCTCTCCACATCCTCTCCAATACTTGTAGTTTTCTGAATTTTTAATAGTGGCTATACTAATAGGTGTGAAATGATATCTCATTGTAGTTTTGATTTACATTTCCCTAATCATTGGTGAAGTTGAACACTTTTTCATATTTTTTCTCCGTTTGTATTTCTTTTCTAGACAAATGTCAATTAAAATATTTACCCATTTTGAATTGGGATGTTTGTCTTTTGATTGTTGAGTTATAGTATCTCTTTATATATCATGGATATTAAACCCTTATTGGATATGTGATTGCCAAATATTTTCTCCCATCAATTCAGCTTTTGTGATGCAAAAGTGTTAATTTTTAGGAGGCCCCATATATCTATTTTTTCTTTTATCTCCCTGCCTTGCGTTAGGTGGCAGAGAACTTGGCTAAATTGACTCCTGATGTTAGATGGGAAGCAGAAATTGAAAGTGACGAGTTTGAATATGTTGCTGAGGAGAATTCCAAACTAAATGTAGAAAGTGCAGCCTGGTTTTTCCTTGCAGCTTATAGCAAATGCAGTAGAAAAGGATAATCTGAGAACTAAACTCTTGGGCACAAAGGAACCAGAAATTGATATTTTAAAAATTCTGAGCTTCCTAAAAATTAGTCCATGAGGATTTAACTATCATGGAACCCAGCAAGTCTTTTCAGTGTAAGTCAGGATTGGAAACACAGTTATCCAGGAAAGATTTGTGGAATGTCTTACTGTCTGACAGGTTGGATACCTGTTTCTTGCATGCTTATCTAACATGTTTTCTTTTTGTGGTATCTGTGTGAATGAGATGACTGTCAGCCAGAACTAAAAGGGAAAAATTGAAGGAAAATTACTTCAAGAGCAAAATTGTGGAAGCTGAGGTCTGGACTTAATACACCTTCTTGAGGCAAAAGAGGAACCCTACCCATGTGTGCAGAAAAGGTGAGTTTACCCTGGCATTTGAAAAGGACTAGCCTTATGTTCCATTGTTCAGGAAGGGTCCTGTCATCCCAAGCTTTAGAGTGGCTGGAGTAACTTCCTTGCTTCCTCGAGGAAGGCTAACATCCCATTTTTCTGAGGGGTTGGGCCTGTGCCTGGAGATTGGGAACAGAGTGCTCATCATCCCAGTGTTCTCAGAGGGTGAGGCCTAAAGTTCAGTGGCCCCAGATCCTTGATGACGGCAGAGACAAAAAATGGCCACTAGTCAAGCCCTTAGAACGTGTGGGACATTGTGGTCCTTGTTTTCCTTCCAAAGTTTTCCTATGGTATGGAAACATTTAATTTATGAGTGTCCTTCCTTTTGCATATTGGAAACAAACAAGTTGTTTTCTAAGTTTTACAAATCTACAACCAAAGGGGAACTTTTCCCCAAGGTAGACTGCATGCCCAAAAATGATTTTGAAAATATTTTATACTTAGCATTGATACTGAAATCATTGAAATCTTTTGTAAAATACTGTGATGGAATGAATATATTTGCATATAGAAAGAACATGTCTTTCTGGGACCCAAAGGGTGGAGTTTGACAGTATGAAAAGATTCTTAAGTACAACTGTCAATATTAAGGGCTCATTCTTTCAATGATGTGAAGATGGCTGAGGAAGTTTGCATCTGGGGCATGCTTCTATGGCATATAGATATGTTCAAGTGGTCATGGGACATTGTCTTGGTGGTGGAAACCCATACAATAACTGAAAGTATATTGGATTCCCATCTCGGAAATCCTGCTACAATCTCTTAATAGAGCAGTAAGTATCCCTTGAATACATGGGCAGGTCTTAGAGAAGGAGGACAGACCATTACACCAGGCCCTTGATATTGATGGTTGTACTTAAGAACCTTTTCGTGTGAAATTGAAACGTAGCCTAGTATTATATCTTGCCCAAGAGTTACCTGCTGAATACCTTCTTATTGCTCAAATGTGGCCTCTCTCTAAGCCAAACTCAACATACAAATGCACTACTTTCCCTTGGTTTGGGACATGATTCCCCCAGGATGAACCTCCCTGGTACCGAGGGATTATCAGCAAGCACTGACTAGTGATGAAGCTGGTAGAAGAACTTGACCTAAAGGGGAAAATATTAAATACAAATGAGTTTTTATGGCTAAGAGATTTCAAAGTGAGTTGGGAGGTTATTCCAGAGGATATGCTTATGCACATCTCAGCAGGATCTCATTGACTGCCACCATTAACAGTACCTCAAACAGCAGGGCTCCTGAGGGCTCTAGAGATATCTAGACACTATAGACAGTATAAACAATTTCAGAAATTCGGCACCTTGTCAAGGGGCCTCATTTTGGAATATATGCTCCTCAGTGTAACAGAGTTAAACTCATTAATGATTTCCCTATACATGACTCTTCTGCCCTTTATTTTAACCTATAATTAAAACTATACTTGTTAAATATATGTGCCAGACTTAAATTGACAGGTTATGCTTATGCACACCTTAGTATGATCTCATTCACTGCCACAGTAAACGATGTCTTTATGTTTGAGACAGTTTACTGTGGCAGTCAATGAGATCATACAGAAGTGTTAGATCAGTGTTCCTAATGGAGTTCTTTTCTCTTCCCGCCTTCCTTTTCACCCTGATAGGTTCCTAGAGTGCCCTTTACTCTTTCAATTTCCTGGTGGTTGGTTCTGAGAGATGTACTCACAGGATAGCTGAATAATAGCAG
>JAQZBX010029788.1:0-27123 GCA_029593785.1 Cabassous unicinctus
GCTGCTGTGTCCATTCGCTGCACGTCTTCTCTGTGTCTGCTTATCTCCCCCTTGCTGTGAGGTCTTGCCGCATCAGCCCACGGCGCCGCGCGAGCCGGCCTGCCCTCACAAGGAGGCGCCGGGAAGCGAACCCGGGGCCTCTCATATGGTAAACGGGTGCTCTATGCATTGCGCCACACCCGCTTCCTGCTGTGAGGTCTTGCCGCATCAGCCCACCGCACCGCTCAGGCCGGCCTGCCCTCACAAGGAGGCCTCGGGATGCAAACCCGGGCCTCCCACATGGTAAACGGGGGCTCTATCCACTGAGCCACACCCGCTTCTTACTTTTTAAAGAACTAGGCGGCGAATTATATTTCAAAGTCTAATGTTATGGAGTCACAGCCATCTGCGAAGTCACCCAGACCGCCTTACCTCCCACCTCCTTCTTTGGAGAAGTCACAAACAACACCAAGCGCCCATCCCTTGGCTTTCTGTTACTCCAACCTCCTCCTCCTCTGTGTGCCATTCCACAACCTGTGGGAGATGTTAAGTCTAATGAAAAGTCCCTGCCTTACCTTAAACTCAGAAACCGGGAACAAGCAGCCCCAAATGCTTATCAGAACAGGAATTCTCAGCGGCAGGGTCCCCAAACCCCAAGGTGGATTAAAAGAAACACGCTCAGCAGTCTAGATTTGCCTCTCATCTCAGCCATGACGTGGGAGTGCTGAGCTGCCATCTCTCGATGCCGACCCAGGGCAGTTTTGGCCACCCCAGGAGACCAGCCATAAGGGGACTTCTTCCCCTGCTCTTTTGGAGTCTTTGTACTAAGTAAGGGCAAGGAGATGTGATCTTTCTGTGCTCTCTTCTGTACAATCAAGGCATCATTTGCTGCAAGTTTCTCTTGTGGCCTGAACTTGTGTTTCCACAATGCACTGTTGTAGCAAATTGCTCTACAGCTGATATAGGGAAACACGAAGGTATTGGGGTTTAACTCAGTTAGAGAGAGGAAAAAAGCTAGTTCCCTGATAGACTGCTAGATACCTACACAACTTGTGTTTTTACTATAAAAGATTGTATGGTGTCCAAAAAAAAATCCTCATTATTTCTCTGCTCCAGTATGCCCTCCCCTCCTCCCTCCCTCCCTTCCTTCCAATTTCACAATCCCTATAAATTGCAGCATGACAGCCCACTCATTTGTACTTGCGACTTCCTTTACCTTTCAAAAAAGCACTCTTCTTCACAGCCCCACTCACAACAGTTACCAAGTAATGAAAGTTAAGCCTCCACATTTCTCACATTCATTTTTCCTTACCATTCCTGCTGCCACATCCCTGTTTAAGGTCTGTGGATGATAAAAGCCTAGGAATCTTCTATTGCTTTTTCTTTTCATGCCCTCAGGACTTAGACATATTATAGCATACCACTTTAAAATCAATTTTCCTAAAACCCATTTATTATTATTTTATGTTGCAAATTCATTAATTACTTTCTCCAAAACCTTACCATGACGACGTTCTCCATGATCTTGCTCCAAGTCTTATTTTGAACTTTGTTGTCCTCCTCTCCCCATGCCATGTGTTGTTTTATGGAATACTTTTTAAATTTGTCTAATCAATGCAAAAATGCCCACAGTTTTTAAACTATACCGTTAGACTATGAAACACAAGCATCAATACTACTTGGGGTGGTTCCTATTTGCATCGAGAACCTACTGAATTAACCTTGCCCATCCTTCCAGATCAAATTCAAATATTACTGCCTACATGAACCTTTCATTTACCCACATACTTCCCCGGGCTCATCTATGAGCCTTTAGCAGCCTTTTTGCACTTGTTCAAACTCAGTAGTATGTAATTTGTGCATTTGTTTCCATAAGGTTAGGGTCCTCTCATAGCTATCATAATACATATCAAAAAATTGACACAGTAGCCCCCTAAATAAATACTACTGGATCAAATGTAGTAGCTGCTTGTAACAGTACCATGTATAAAAATATATTCTGAGATATGTTCATAAACATTTTCAGAAAATCTAACAAACTATAGGCAACTCCCTTTAATAAACTGGTTTCTAATGAAATCTGGTTTTAAATCCCCATTTTTTTCTGATTCCTAAATTCTAATCAGATAGTAAAAAGAGATATATTAACATTTGGATTTGTTCCTCTAAAATATTTATTACTTTCAAATGAGAAAAAATAAAACTCTTATTCATTTAATAAAGGCAGAATTTCTAAGCCTGCAGGCTGCTTTTCCAGATGTAACTTCTGTGTTGCTTAATTCATATTGTATAAGCACAAAGTGATGAATATGCATTGTTTTTTAATGAGCACAAGATGGTCCCACAGAGTAACACTCATTCTTGTACTCTAAATGGTGACATGCTTTTAAGAGAAACATTTAATATATTCCAAACTTTGGATTTTATTCTTTTCCAAAAATAGCTTTGAAATGTCTTTTGCTAAAAGCATCTTATAGTCTCTATGTAGGAGCAGAAAAGCTGAGCCCTTATGGTACTCTGCAACATTTATTTGTGGAATTTGGGACTGACGATTTTTAGAAGTTCAAATGCACCTGTTTCCCACCACCAATGGGAAATGGACCTTAATAATAAATCAATCTATGACCAGAAGATATATACGTATATTTTCCCCTCAATTCAAGAAGCAGCATTAATCTATGGTCTGCAAGGATGGAAAAACAAAGGAGAGAAAAATTAGAGAAGACAAACTGGAGGAGGACAGGGAAGAAGGATATTGTTCTGGAGGTAGACTTTGCAGAGATTTATTAATGCTGTGAAACAATGACAGTGCTCTGCTTTTCATGCTGGCTTCCCCTAGTGAAGAGGATTTTGTATGGGATTTCATGTTGTCAGCAGACTTCTTAAGGACTGCAGGGGAATTAATAATTAGAGAATACTCCTGCACTATTGGGGTCCAGTGTTGTTTCTCTTAGGTGAAGTGCACGAATCAGTATTTCTAGGGGTTTCAGGTTCCTTTCATTCTAGTGAAGGAATTAAGATTTTTCTTGGGGGCATTTACAGTTAGGTCTAAAATGTACGCAAGTATCTTTGCTTTCAGCACTTTGAACTACTACAGTCCCTATCTTCAAATCCTTGTTATGTGACCCAAAAGGAACTTTTCCACAGCTTCATATAAGCATGGCCATCGTTAAATCCTAAATTGTGCACAGGATTCCATACTCCTGGTCAGTTACAGTCACAACAAACCAAGAGTGCTTTTTAGACTCATAAAGTCTGAGAGCTGCTGTATTTCTAGGGAAAAAAAAATTTTTTTAAGGAGGTACCAAGGATTGGACCTGACACCTCGTACATGGGAAGCAGGCGCTCAACCAACTGGGCGACACCCGCTCCCCAGGACAATCGTTTAAGATAAAACCCTCCTTTGGGTTAAAAGTACATTTCGCATACTTGAGAAGTATAAACAAGGATTTTCTCTGAATTTTATTGATATTGATTTTTAAAGTAACATTTTAAAATTTTCTTTATAATTCCCTCATTTGAACATGACAATAATTTGGTCTTCAAAGTTTTGCTTTCTTTGCTACCTGGGAAATAAGTAAAGTGTTGCCATAAAGTTTTTTAAATACTTTAAAATGTTAAATGTAGTTTTAAAATAAGGATGTTATATTGCGGATCTAATAAAAGAAAAACAAATCAAAGCATAAACTTGATTTACTTTTCATGACTGACAGAGATTTCAGTTTGTTAGCCACAAGAAGAACTTACTTCTTTCTTTTCAGTAGGCTTTACTTTTTTAATCAGCTTTAGGTTATGACATTAAAACTATTGCATGCAAAATGTAAGATTTTTTTTCTAAATTTAATTTGTGCATTTAAAAGCCATTTATAGGTTGTTTCTATCATATGTATATATCAAATCCCAGGTCTTTTCCTTCCTCTCTAATCTTTTCTCTATTCTCATTTTAACAACTTATTTTTAAAAAGTCAAAACCTTATATTTGCTGTGGTCAAATATTCAATATTGTTACAACTATCTGGAAGCTTTGTTACATTGTTATTTAAGGTATTGCATATAAATATTAATTAGAAATTTACGTACTGATTTCATATACACTCTAATTAAAATTATATAGAGGGGAGCGGGAGTAGCTCAGTGATTGAGCGCCTGCTTCCCACGTACGAGATCCTGGGTTCAATCCCTGGTGCTTCCTGAAAAATAATAATAATAATATAGAAAGGTAAAGAAAGGGAGATACCTCACTGGCAATCCAAAGTAGTTGAATTTACCCAGATTAGCAATGAATAATACTGAAAATAGATCCTCTTCACTTCTGAATCACTGAAATTTAAAAAAAAGTTTTTAGATAGAAACTCAACACCATACTTAGGAATTTATTCCTGATTAATTTATATATATATATATATATATATCCCCATAAAATAAATATTTATTAATATAAATATAATATAAAATATTTATATTAAAATTAATCAAAAGAAGATGTGTTTCCAGTTATGCTGGACTAAGTAATTTGGACAAAATCTTTTACTGAAAAAATTGTAAGGGTTGAACAAAATCTGTTTAAAAAATCTGTTAAAAGGTGTCAGATGGCTAACAAAAGAGTAGAATTTTATGTAGCTAACATCCAGGATAGATGGAAACCCAGAAAAGGAAACCTTGTATTGGAGATTTCTTTTAGTTACTGAAGGAATCTTCTAAATCTGGAAGCGGTGAACAGAAAGCGTAGGAGCTGAGTATACCTTCTGTTAAACTCATGGGCTTAGGGCATAAAATGTTAAAGTCAGTGCTCACCTAGGGTGGAGGTGAGAGGTTTTGGCAAAATTCAAAATGTCTGGCTAATTAAAAGACAAGTCTTAGAGTTTTGCTTCTAATTAAGATGCAGAAAGAAATCATCACTTCCAAACTAAAAAAGAGAAAAAGTCAGATAATCTACAAATTCTTAACCCTCCATGAGGTTTCAAGGCCAAAAGAACAGAACGCCAAGTAGTGACAAACTCCTCCAAGGAAAAGTAGGATGCACACATGATTTCACCACTGCATGCGGTGGATGGGGCCAATAAAAGTGAATAAGAAGGAAACGGCTAAAATGTTAGCAATTTACTAAATGTCTTGTGTAGGCTAAACTGACAGTTTAGAATAACTGAGCCCGAATACACAAAGGAAATCCATCCACAATGACAAGCCCTTTTCCTTAGGCCTCTGCCAGGTGCTTCTGGGGGCCACTGAGTAAAAAAAAAGTGCAGATCAGAGAGAACTGCCCTCAATGGCCCAAAGAAAAAAGTCTAGGCTAACTTGTCTGAACCTTTCAAGGAAAAAATAAATTAAAATAAAAAGTAAAAGCCTTAAAACACTAAGAGGTGGCAAGAAATCTTCCCAGACCCAGGGCCCCAGACTCAGGGATGAAAGCAAAAGCTGTCTGCCCTGGAGTGAGTCGGACAGGAGACTCTATTAAGACTAGGTTCTTGTTCAATGGGAAGCAGAAGGCAGTTATCTCTGAGAAAGGCAGAAAATTCTCCCCCACTCAAGAACCCTGATACAAGAGACCTGCCTTCCATACGGTTGGGTGAGGGAGGAAGGTCTGCCTAAGAATGAGTCTGGGCAAAAACTGAAAACTACCCTGCTCCATGGAAAGCTCTGCACAGAGTAACAAGCAGCAATGACCATTGCCGGGGGAGGGGCAAGAACCTGGGGAGAGGCAGGCTGGGACAGCTGAGAGCAGAAGGAGGAGCAGGCAAAAGGGAAAAACCATCCTGGGAAATGATCTAAGGACTATAGTTAAAAGGCAAAAGTTATCAGATTGATGTAGTATCCAATGTGGCAGTCTATGAGATCCTGCTGAGACGTGTATAAGTGTTACCTCTGGGATGACCTCCCGACTCACTTTGAAGTCTCTTAGCCATATAAACTCATTTGTCTTTACCTTTTCCCCCTTTTATGAGGTCTTGTTCCAGTTGCATTGCTAGTTGGTGCTTGGTAGTAATCCCACAGTGCCAGGGAGGCTCATCCCCAGGAGTCATGTCCCATGCTGGGGGGAAGGTAATGCATTTATATGCTGAGTTTGGCTTAGAAAGAGGCCACATTTGAGCAAGAGGGAGGCTCTCAGGAGGTAACTCTTAGACACTCCAAAACATAGGCTAAGTTTCAATTTCAAGAGCAAGAGCTCACAATCATAGTCGTCAATATCAAGGGCCCATCAATGGACCATCCTCCTTCACCAGTCATTGCCCCTGCACTTGGTGGACAGTTGCTGCTACATTAGAGAAGGTGACAGAGCTCTCCAGGATGGGAATTCAATATTCTCTCGGTTATTGTGTGAATCTCTACCCACTGTGAAAATGCCCCATGAACATTTGTAGACACTTATATACCTTATATGCATGTCCAGGTGAACTTCCTCCCATCTATCCCCCATCACTGACACCCCACACCAATGATCCTCCCCTGGCCCAGTTGTAGCTCTTCTGTGATCTAAAGCCTCTTCAAAAATGAAGCCAATAAACTTCTATCAGATTGAATAGAATTGAAATCTCCAATTATATCCATGTCTTCCAGAAAATATACAGGTAAGTCAGAAGTAAAGCAAAATTTGAAAAAGATACATTATACAAACATGAATCAGAAGAAAGCTGGAATAGATATATCACTATCAGACAACATGGACTTCAAAATAAGGGGATATTGCCATGCACAAAAAGTAAAATCACATAATGCTAAAGGGGTGAATATATCATGAAGAAATGGCAAGCCTAATTTGTATGAATTTAAAACCAGAGCTTCAAAATATATATATCATGAAATGATTGAACTGAAAGGAGAAATAGCCCAATCCACAATTACATTTATAGACTTCAACACTCCTCTCACAGTAATTGATAGAAAAAGTAGATAGATAATTAGGAAGAATGTAGAAGACCTGAACAACATTATCAACCAACTTGAACTAATTGACAATTATGAAACAGTCAACTTAACAAGAGCATATGACACATTCTTTCTAATTGCACAAGGAACATTTGCCAAGATTGACTATATTCTGGTACATAAAAGAAATTTCCACAAATTTAAAAGGATTGAAAGCATATAAACTATGCTCTCTGATCACAGCAAAATTAAACTATAAAAGAGAAATCTGGAAACATCCACAAAATGTTAGAAATTAAACAAAATACTTCTAAATAAACAATAGGTAAAAGATAGAATAATGATTGAAATTAAGAAATATTTTAAAAATATTTTTTATTGATGGAAATAAATGCAAACTGTATCAAAATTTGTGGGGCATAGCTAAAGCGAGTACTTATTAGAAGGAAGTTTGTTGTTGCTTTAAACAAGAAATGCTTACATTTTAAAAAGGAAAAGTCTCAAATCAATAATCTCTTATTTCCTCCAAAGAATCTAGAAATATAAGTGCAAATTAATTCTATCAAGTTGATGGGAGGAGATAATAAATAGCAGAAAACAGTAAAGACAACAGTCAAAACAACCAAAACCAAAGCTGTTTTTTTTTTATAACAGATCAATAGAATGATATATCTCAAGAGTGTTCTAGGAAAAGAGAAGCCAAGATTACCAATATCTGAAATGCAAAAGTAGATATCACTACATCCTATAGACATTAAAAAGATAATAAATATTATAAAAACTCTATGCCAGAAAATTCAGTAAAACTTTTATGAAATGGAAAAAATATCTTGTAATACACAGGGTACCAAAGCTCACTTACAAAGAAATAGATAACTTGGATAGCCTTGTATCTATTTTTGCTTTTCTTTTGAAATAATTACATAGTTGTTATGTAATATTACAGCTTATTGCAATTACATTGCAAAAACAGAACAGAGAGTTTTCCTGTACACTTTACCCAGTTTCTTCCATTTGCTTCATCTTACATAATTATAAAACAACATGAAAACCAAGAAATTGACATTGATATAAATGTGCACATAGTTCTATGTCATTTTTTCCTGCACCAATTACGTATTAAGATGTAATTTTTTCCATTAGTCTGTTAATATGGTGAATTACATTGATTGATTTACAGATATTAAACTGTACAAAATAAGAGAAAATATTTGAAAATCAAATACCAGATAAAGATTTAATATTTAGAATACACAAAGAACTGCTACAACTTAACAAGAGAAATCCAATTTACAAATGGGCAAAGGATTTTAACAGAATTTTCTCCAGAGACGATATATAAATGAAAAGATGAGGCAGGTTAGCCAGGGAAATGAGAAGATGAGCTACAACATGGACGAAAGACAACATGGCTGACAGATAACATGGCTGCAAGACCTAGCCGGGACCTTGACTGTAAACTCGAGGTCCCAGTTTCTCTTTCCTTGACCTCCCCTTGGCCCTGGATATTCCAAACAGTCCTCACCGTTGGCCCCCACCACTGGTGGGGTAGCAATAATAGCTGAGGCCCCTCCCCTTAGCACTAGCAAAGGGGACGGGAAATCAATAGTTTTAATAAAGTTGACGGCACAAAGCAGATTGCTCTCTCTTGCCTAGAGGAACCCTGCACCAAATCTCAGTGTGTATTTCCATCTTTCTCTCCCATTTCTCAGTGAGCTCTGCTCTTTCCCCCATTTCCCAATAAATTATTTTTACTGGCTTCACCAAACTGGTGTGTTCTTAAATTCTTTTAGGTGACATAGCCAAGAACCTAGAGGAAGCCAACACGTCCCCATCTTCAAATATGCTTAACATCATTAGCCATTATGGAAGTGGAAATCAGAGCCCCAAGGAGATACAATCTCACTTTTGCATGCAGGGTAAGGGCTGCGATGGCAGCCAGAGATGGGTGTCCTTGTCCATTCCTCAGGCTGCCACCAGATAGATGGTTGCATAGAAACCTGTACTCCAGGATACGCATTGAGGTTACTTTGCTTCCTCTGGACTGGAGTCAAGGACCCACATTGAGAGCACAAGTCAGCTCCTCATTGCCCTGGGGAGTAATTGGGGTAGGCCAGCAGGGGGAACACATGAGCTTATTCTATTGTTTTTAAGTTGTGTTTTATTTTTTCAGTGCACACCCAGTTACTGCAATTTTAATTGTTTTCTGGAGCTCTGAGGAAGACGGCTCTGGACTTTTTAGCTACTTGATCAAAGATAGTGGGGAGTAATGGAATTCTAGATGGTCTCATGCCATCATCTGGGTCAACCAGAAGTTCTCTACAGTGTTTTTGAGTGAATTATTTTATACAGATTTTTATTGGTTCATACAAGTATTATACATACATACATAACAAATCATTGTTTAATATTGTTTATATTTTACTAGTTTAAATAAAGTTTAGAAATGTTATTTCTTTATGTGCCTTTAATCTCTCCATTTATAGTATAATTTCCTAAAATAAATTCTTTCTTTTTTCTCTAAGAATGTTTTGATTTTCTCTTCTTTCCTAAAGGATATCCTTGTTTCATATGGCTCTGGTTTTTCCAACACTTGAAAAAATAGGTGTCAATTTCTTGTGACCACCATGGTTTCTAAAGAGAAATCTGCAGTCATTTTATTTTTTTTCCCTTATAGATATGGTGCTGTTTTTCTTTTTCTTCTTTCAAGATTTTTTCTTTGTCATTGGTTTCCAGAAGTTTGCCTATATGTCTTGCACTGGATTTCTTGGGTTTATCTTCTGAAGAGTTTGCTCAGCTTCTTGAATCTTTAGTTTTATGTCTTTTGCCAAATTGGGAAAATTTTTGGACATTATTTAGTCTAATATTTTCCAGCCCCACCCTTTTCTCCTTCTTTCTATTCCAATAGCATGAATGTTATATCTCTTATTTATAGTCTCATAGTTCCCTGAGTCTCTGTTTATTTTTCTTAATTCTATTTCATTTTGCTCTTCAGATTGGGTAATTTCTATTGTTCTTTTTCAAGCTCACTGACTAATTTTTCTGTTCCCTCCATTATGCTGTTAAGCCTATTCTTTGAGTTTTCCATTTCTTTTATTGTATTTTTAAGTTCAACAATTTCTATATAGTTCTCTTTTTTATCTTCCTTTTCTTTGCTGAGACTTTCTATTTCTGCTCTGAGATGTTCTAATTTTCTTTATTTGTTGCAAGTGTGTTTGTAATTGCTCATTGAATACTTTTTATGATGGCTGCTTTAAAATCCTTTAAAATAATTCTCACATCTCCATCTTTTCAGTGCTGGTATCTGCTAATGGTTTTTCTCATTTAACTTGAGATTTCCCTTTCTTGAAATGATAAGTGATTTTTTATTGAAACATGGGCATTTGGGGCATTATGTTATGAGACTCTGGATCTATCTAAATTTTCTCTTTTAGGTGACCTTCTTTGACAAAGTTGGATTGTGAGGCATGGTTCCAGAGAGAAGGGAATCAGAAAGAAAGAGCTCAAAATCTGGGTAACAATAACCATATCCTTGGTTTTTGCATATACAGGTCAACATTCAAAGAGTCTTAGCAGAGAAACCCAACCCATTTGGAGACTGGAGAACTGAGCAGAGATTACACCAGACACAGTTGTGGGAGACTTTGGGGTCTGGGCCCAGCCTCAATGGAGAGATCTTGGTGAATAACATGGGAGTCAACTGAGATTCCAGAAAAACACATGTCTTACAGTTAAGTATCACATGCTTGTATTAAGAGAAAAACTTAAATAGACCCACACTAAAAAAGACTAAAACCAATTTTTAACTGAATCCAGGCGATTAAGTGTTTTAGTTCCTTTTATAATAGAACATAACACCTCTTAGAGGGATATAATATAATCCAGAGTGGCTATAACATAAAAAACACAATTTCTGACATAAAATACAAAATTATTAGATATTTAAAGAAGCAGGAATTAGTGACTGATGAGATAAACATATTAATAGGAGTATATAATTAAATAATCCAGATTTTAGAGACAGTAAACAAGGACTTTAAAGTAATTACGATTAATATGATAAAGCATATAAAGCAAACTATTGACAAAAATAGGGGAAAGATAGAAATTTTCAACAGAAAATGTGCTTTTATGTAAAAGGAATCAAATCAATATTCTTAACTAAAAATGTAATAGTTGAAATTAAGAAATCATTGGATAGATATAAAAGCAGAAAACAGAAGACATCATTAACAAAGTCAAGATAACAAAATAAAATGCCCAAGTGAAGAACAGAGAGGAGAGGAGTATTAAAAAAAAAAAAAGAGTTTACAAGACATGCGGGACACATTCATACAATCTACCGTAAAAATGGTTGAAGAAGCAGAGCTGGAAGAGCAAGAGAATAAAACTGGAACAACTGAGGTGATAATGCTTACGTATAACCGATAAAAGACACCCAACCAGAAATTTATTAAGATCAATGACTACTTGCCTTACATTCAAGCAGAACACACAGAAAGAAAACAACATCTATGCACAACAATGCAAAAGTGCAGAAAAAGCTAGGGGAAGAGAACACCTTAAAAGCAGCCAGAAAAAAATCCTTTATATATACTGAAGTTTAAAGAGTGAAACTGATGACTGAATTTTCAATGGAATTATGAAAGCCAGAAGATAATGGGATGGCATTTTTAAAATGCTGACAGGAAAGAAAGAACAATATCAAAGACAATCATCAGCCTATTTAAGATTCGATACAAAGCAAATATTTCCTTCATGAAGTTAAGACAAAACAAAGAATTTATTCTCTGCTTTTCTGATTCTGGCTCTTTATTGGCCTTTGACCCCAAACCTGGACATACCTTTTTAAACTTTTGAGCCATCCACAAACTATTGTTTCAATAATTCCTCTAAAAACGTTTGAAAAGTGTAAATAAATTATTTGCATATTCATTACGAAGTAGATATTTTTGTGGTGTTCCGTGAATCTGATCATTTTCATAAATCAGTCAGCACTAAAAGCAGTTTTGACAAAGAAGAGACTGTGTCAGTCTATGCATTCTCATTTTAGCTAGTTCTCAGGAGGTGGTGGTTGAAGATACAGAGTGAATGAAAGTACATCCAGTCACGTGTGATCAATGCCCCCTCAGACCTCAGAGTTAAAAAGGGAGGGAGGAAACAGCTTTCATAAGGATATTGTGTGCAGTTTTGAGCACAGGATAATGTGAAGCAGTGTAGCCTTATCCTGCTATTTTATATTTTCAGAGAAATGTCAACAATCATTTACCGTATTAAGCTAATACTCCCTTTTTACTTAATTTATTTGTGAAAACAAATTAACAGCCCAATGGAATTAGGTAGTAGAGAATGGTATAAAGAACAGGGGAAAGGTGAAATAGGCATTAGATGATTTATGTAAATAGAAGAACTTTATTGAAAATATAATTTGATATTGGGGATTTGGGATACTTAATTTAAATATTGGTTATTTCAGACCATTCAATGCATATTGGCTACAAAAAAGGTAAAATGATAAATTAGAAGAGAAATATCAGTAAATATTTCAAAATATACTTTGCACATATGAGCTGGCAAATCTTTCATTACATTTTGCAGATTGCGTATATTTATAATACGTTGTTCAATATGTTCAATTAAATATTCAGCACTTTATAAATGGTGCATGTACAAACCTGGAAATATAATGTGTTACTTCAGAAATCGCTCTACTTTCTGGAACATATTCTAATCTTTTGCTTTCTTTACAAAATGACGAGGTCAACTGCTGGCATATTGTATAAGTAGAACTGAGGTGCTCTTTTGAGGCATCATTCCTTTCAGATACAATAATATATGATAATTATGTTTTTTAGCAACAAAAAAAGACACCTTACTCATTTGTGTGTGCCTGTGTATGTGTTGGGCATACATATATAGAAATATAGGCAACATATAGATACAGATATAATGACATACATATAGATACAGATATGCCAAAATGTATTTGTAACGCTTTTTTTTCCCTTTAGAAATTAAAGTCAACTGTACATGGATCCTAAAACAAAAGATCTTTCTGTGTGTGGGGAAGGGAGAAGAATGAGAGTGTTAGGAAGGCTGGTTGTGCAGTCTCTGCCTCCTTCTCTATTTTTTTATTGAAAAATGCAACTTCAACACTTCTCAGGGTCTGAAAACCTGGAAAAAATAGTCTATTTATTTCACTTTCTTTTTTAAATTACTAATTTGATCCATTGCCTTAAATGTAGAGGTGCTTCAACTGAAAAAGTATCTAGAGGTTAAAGAGAAACATATTGATCTTCTGTTTGAAAATATAATTTAAAAATTTAAAAAGGTTATTCTAAGCCTCCAGACTTTTTGGGTTTCCAGCATATACAGTTTTAAAAGTTCCATAGTTAAGTATGCATAAAAATAACTTCATTTTCTACTAATAAACTTACTTTTTTTTCCCCTCAGTGTTTTGTCCTGCCTGGTAACAGAAACAATTTAGTCAAGAAGATAAACTTAACCAATTTTCAGCAAATCAGTTTTTATACCCACAAAATTTACTCTTATGACATCATTCCTAAGGTTAATACTAAGCTCTGGCTTTTAGCAGCAATAATTTCCCTTGAGCACATTCATCCACTCTGAAAGAGTCTTTCAGGTCTGTCATCTCTCTCTCCATCCTGCTGTATTCCTCTTGGGAATTTATGGAAATGTTCAAATGCTATTCATGCATCTTTGTTACCTCAGAAGGTCTGAGGGGCCCTTGTAGCTTCTCTCCCAAGAAACTTCATGCAGCTATTTCTAGTCTATTGTGGCCTTACCATTTCTATGCACTTGATGTTTCCCAGAACATCCCCTGGGAAGGGGTCTCTTTTGCTCTTGGATTCCTTATAAGACCTCTAACATCACTAAGTGAACTGGTGGTTTACTCTCTGAAGTCCCACCTCCTTTAGGCTGTTTAATTTGAAGATGGTCTAGTCTAGCTCTTCATCTCAGCTTTGCCCATTCTCTTGCTCGTGGCAAGTTTTCAGGAGTTGGCCTTTGCCACTCAAACACAACATGTCTCTTTAAGTTAGAAAAACTAGATTCCATTTTTTAACTCAAAAGTCTAGAATGTTTTTAATGTTCTTTTTGTAGTGCCTGTAATTACTCTTCTGAGACATTCAGGTTGTAGCAAGGAAATTCTATAAAATATTGAGTTGCTCTGTCAAAAATGTATTTCTATGTCTATAAGCATGAATATATAGGTATACATAAATTTGTATGTTTATATATGTATAATTTAACTGTAATTACTGTCTAAGCTTTTCTCTTTTCAATATTGACACAAGTACACAGAGATCCAATCTCCGGACATTTATTTCTATTTCAGTCTTAACATCATTCATAACAGGACAGAAACGGGAAAGCTAAGCCTTAGAAACCAAATTCAAGCTTGAAAGAGCCTATGGGCACTCCCTATCCTGGATGTGTGAATTACCATTAAAAAAATCATGTCTGTTACTAAGAAGACATGTGTTTTATGTTAAGGCAAATGTGTTTCTACATCTCACTTCAACCATTTGCTCTCTGTAAGACCATCGGTAAATTGCTTGATTTCCTTGATTCTCATCTATTTCTTCATTTTAAAGATGTTGATGAGTGTACTTGGAATATTAGGTTGTTGTAAATATTATGTGTAGCCCACAGATTCATTTAGTAGATGGTAGTTTTCTTTTCATATTGCATCAAGGAAATGTTATATCAAGAGAACATTTATAAGTTAAATGAGGAAACATATATAGTCACAGAGTATCTGGCACATAGTAATTATGCAATGAATGGCAGCTAGGTTATTTTTAGAAGTTATGGCATGACAAATTTATAAAAAGCATGCTTTGAAATGAGAAGAAATTGTTTCCATTGTGCTATCTTAAACAAATTTAAGCGTCATTTTTTTCATCTATAATGTGGGGTTAATAATATCTTCTTCAAAGTATTGTTGCAAAGATTTAATGAGCTAATTTATGCTAAATACTTAGCATAGACTTCCTGACCCATAGCAAGCACTAAATAAATTGTGCTTATAATTGTTGACATTTTGGTTTTTGCCATTATTATTAGATTTTTATTTTATTACAGTTACTAGAAGAAGATTCAGGGCAACTTTTATTCATTATTCAGGTAGAAAATGTACCAGTCATTTTAAAATAAAATTTTGCAAAAATAACCAAAATCATACTTTAAAAAAATCTTATTAAAAGCAAAGACATAAATAATGGCCAATGTCTGTGAATTCAAGCAAGAACAAATTTTCTTTATGGCCATTTACCATAATTATTCATAAAATTTCAAAAGAACATATCAAAACAGTTTCGATAGCTTTTTAAAAGCATGAATTTGACTTACAGTACTTTAAAGAGAAATTGTCCTAGTTTGCAGGGCTACTATGACTAATACTACACAATAGGTTGGTTTTAATAATAGAAATGTATTGTTTTACCATGTTGGAGGCTAAAAGCCAAAACCAAGCTCGCAGAAGGCCATGCTTTGTACCAGAATCAGCAGCATGTGGGTGCTGGGATGCCCCCCTCCCTGGGGTTCCTTGCTCGCACCTCTGCTTCCACGCGAGGTTCCGCCTATAGCTTCCCTGACTTCTGACTGACTGCATCTGCCTTTCCCTCTTTATAAGGCCTCCGGCATCCAAATTGTCACCCACCCTGGTTCAATTTTGCCTCGTCTTAAAAGGATCTTTGAAGATGCTATTGGCAAATGACACCTTAACTAATAATGACATGCTAAAAGCTCCTAACTGTAAATGGGCTCACCAGCACAGGAACGTGGATTACAAATTGAGCATGTCTTTTGTGGGGGACACGATTCAATCCCCAAAAGAAGTTCAAATGAGAAGTAATACCTTTTTCTTTTTACTTCAGGCAAGCCATTTAATGTTATCTCTTTTTCATTTTGGTAGTATTTTATGGATCATAGCTTTAAAATATTGTCATTATTTATAGTCCAGCTCATTCCATTATGTTTCCTACTTAGAATTCTCAGAATCATATTTTAAAAGATAATGCCTCCTACAAAAATGATGAAATGTTGTATATAATATAGTGTATTTCCTTTCTCATTGCACTGAAAAATATTGCAATGTTAATAACAATATACTTTTATTTGCTACATATTTAATTTGTTTATGTAATACATATATTTTGACGTGAATATATGCAGATATTTACTTATACATATTTTTATGTATATGTGTATGCATATTTAACAATTATAAACTATCAAATTTACAAAGAATATCAGTCTATTTTCTGTTCTTTGTATGAAAAATTAAAGTTTATATATAATGGTCAAAAAAGCCATTTGTTTCTTCTTAAATGATAGTAATATTATAATAATATCTTCTTCAAAGTATTGTTGTAAAAATTTAATGAGATAATTTATGGTGAATATTTACCATAAACTTCTTGGCCCATAGTAAGCACTAAATAAATTATGCTTATAATTGTTGATATTTTTTGTTATTGCCATTGATTTTAGAGTAATTAATTTAAGTAAAATTAATACCTAATATAAGTTGTTCCAATACTTGTTTACAGAAAATTACAATTCATTTTACTATTCAAGTGTAGCATTTACTCCTTGTTCCTAACTTTGAATGCACCTGTTATATAAACAAAGTTGGGAAGAGAAAATTAGACAAGTGTTTTACAACTCAAAATAGCCAGAATGCATCTACAGAAAAGGAAAATCCAGGTTCTCCTAAATTCAGAGGCCCCTGCAGTGTCAACAGTTACGTTTGCATATGCCAGGCTGTCATTTTACACAGGACTTGTTCAGATGATGGGGCTGGTGGCCTCTGGAAGACAGCTACCTCTAGAAAATGGCCATCTCCCCATGTATAGATGATTATGCCATCATCTTGCTTTCAGCAGTCAAAAGGATCCTATGTCATCCCTGAAAAAAGTGCATGTTAATTTTTGTAGTTATTCAACTCACTGGTGGGAAGTATTTTAGGCAAAATAAGCAAAGAGGGACATAATTGTGCAGCAGTTCTCACTGGAGCTCAGGCTGGTCATACTTGTTATTGAAAAGATATGTGTAATTCACTTAGCTTAAAGATAAACTAACAAAAGAAATAGGAAAATAAATTAAGTGGCATATACTTAATCATCTAATTGGATTTATGATACCTCATGCCAGAGCAGAGTTTAAACTACTGAGCTACAGTTCCTACTGCAAACTGTTTGATTTCTCCTTTTTATCACTCAGAGAGTTAATGCACAAACTGGATTTAATAAATTCAACTCTATCATGTTTTTGATCTAAAAAATATTGTATCAGGGTGATATCATCAACATCTCCTGGAAAGGTCTCCCCTCAGAATCAACTAACAAAAGGACAAATTCCACTTGCCTAGAACTCTGGAGGATGATAGAAGCTGGAGAAGGAAACCACAAATGCTGACTCAAAGTAAAAGAAAAATAATCTCTAAGATCATGTAGAAGATTTTCTTTCCAGACCTGCCAGTATGGACACCTCCTGTGCAGCTTGGGAGTCACACAGAGGCAGCAGAGCCTGGTTCCCTTCTGCTGCAGATTCATTCTATAGAGCCACTCACAGCAGGGAGTTAGAACCTCATACATATCTAAGTGCAGGAGCCCAAGTCCACGGAGACCCAGGGCACATCACAAGCAGCTGAGGAGTGCTGCATGTAAAAGGGCTTCCATGGGAGGGTGGGGGCGATGATAAAGAGAGACAACAGAAGAACTGTTGGCAAAAGGTGCACACACCCAATGCAGTCTCTACTGGTGGACTACCTAAAGGCAAAATGTACTTTTCATGGTTGACCCACCATTCTGGTTTGACCGCATCTAGGTCACCATGGTAAGATACTCTAACAGAAAAGAAACCAGAGGAAGAAAAGTTTCTGAGAAAAAGAAAAAAAGGAAACTGAACTGCTATATGACAGGATGGGTCCCAGAACTGAAAGTGTAAGGAAAAGGAGGCACTGAGTGAAGGAGATAATTTAAACAAATCATAGGACCTGGGGAGAAAATTCTGCACAGAAAAGTAACAGAACAGATCAAAATTCCTGGAGAAGAAACAAAGGAAAGGATGCTTTCTCCTAGAGGTGAAACAATTGCAATCTTAAAAATTGGACCATAACCAGGGCAAGAAATAGATGAAGAACAACTGAGAAAATCTGAACAGTTAAACATGAACTGCTCTAAAGGTCCAGAATAAGTTGTCCTAGCATCAAAGAAGAATCTTAACACAAAACAAATCAACAATACATTCCTAGACAAGAAGGAGAAAATGACCTTAAGTGTTATCTCATCAAAATAATAAGATGCTCAGAGATACCAGCAAAAACCATATTAAGAACAAGGAAATATGGCTCAGGCAAGGGAACAAATTAAAACTTCAGAGGAGACTCAGAAGTTGGAAAAACTAATCAAAGAAGTTCAAACAAATGTCCTAAATCAACTCAAGGAGATGAAGGAAAATATGGATATAGAGCTAAAGGATATTAAGAAGAAAATGTGTGAGCATAAAGAATTTGAAAATTTAAAAGAAACATAACAAATGTTGAGGATAGAAGTCTCAAAAATAGAGACTAAAAATACACTAGAGACATACAACAGCAGACCAACAGGTAGATGAAAGAATCAGCGAAGTAGAAGACAGGACAGTTGAAATCACATGGTCGGAAGAACAGATATAGAAAAGTATAGAAAAAAATTAAGCAGTGTCTCAGGGATTTGAGTGACAGCAGGAAGTGCATAAACTACACATCATGGGTGCTCCAGAAGTAGAAGAGGAGGGAAAAGGGACAGAAAATTTCCCAATTCTTGTAAAAGACATAAATATAAATGTCCAGGAAGCTCAACATAGTCCAAACAAAATAAATACTAGTAGACCTACCCTGAGATATACAGAAACAGAAATGAGAGAGGGATCAGTCAGATGCATAATAAAAGATCAGCTATACAAAAAGGGTATAGCAATAAAGCAAATGATAGACAAAAAAAGATATAACATATATAAACCAAAGGAAAAAATGGCTGAAGTAAGTATTTGGAGTAATAACTCTGAACGTTAATAGATTAAACTGCCCAGTCAAAAGACAGAGATTAGCAGAATGGATTTAAAAATAAACATGATCCAACTATATGGTGTTTACAAGAGAATCACCTTAGACCAAAGACAAAAATAGGTTAAAAGTGAAAGGATGGCGAAAGATATTTCATGTAAAGGAAAAACAAATTGGAGCTGGGACTGCTATACTAATATGAGAAAAATTAGACTTTAAGTCAACAGCTATTATAAGGGAGAAAGAAAGACACTATATATTCATAAAAGGGCAATCCACTAAGTAGAAATAACAATCATAAATATTTATGCACCTAACCATGTTGACCCAAAATATATTAGGCAAACACTGGCAAAAATGATGAGAGATTTTTCTACAATAATAGTTGGAGATTTCAATACACACCAATATCGATCTAGACAGAAAATCAATAATGAAACAGAGAACTTGAATAATATAGTAAATGAACTAGACCTAAAAGACACATACTTAACACTTCATCCCAAAAGAGCAGGATGTATGTTATTCTCAAGTGAATATTGATCATTCTCCAGCATAGACCAAATGTTGGGTTATAGAACAAGACTCAATAAATTTTAAAAAATTGAAGGTATACAAAACATCTTTTCTGACCATAATGGACTGAAGCAGGAGATCAATAGCAGGCAGAGAATGGGAAAATCAACAAATATATGGAAGTTAAATAACACATTCTCAACAAATTAGTGGGTCAAAGAAGAAATTACAAGGAAAATCAGTAAATATCTTCAAATGAATGAAAATGAGAACACAAAATATCAAAACTTACATGATGCAATGAAGGTAGTATTGAGGGGGAAATTTATAGCCCTAAAGACTTACATTTAAAAAAGAAGAACTTAAATGAAAGCCTTAACCACACACCAGGAGGAACTAGAAAAAGAAGAGCAAACTAATCCCAAAGCAAGCAGAATGAAAGAAATAACAAAGATTACAGTAGAGATAAATGAAATTGAAAATTAAAAAAAAAATAGCATTAACAAAACCAAATTGGTTATTTGAATGATTAATAAAATTGGCAAACCCTTAGCTAGACTGTCAAAGAAAAAAAGAGATAAGATGCAAATAAACAAAATAAAAATGACTGGGAGGACATTACTACTGATGCCACAGAAATAAGAAGGATCAAAAGAGGGTACTTTGAACAAATGTATGCCAACAAATTAGACAACTTAGATGAAAGGGACAAATTCTTGGAAACATCAAAAAAAAAAAAAAAAAAAAAAAAAAAAAAAAAAAAAAAAAAAAAAAAGCCTACACTGATTCTAGAAGAAATAGAAGACCTCAATAGACCAGTTAAAAATAAAGAAATTGAATCAGTCATCAAAAACCTCCCAACAAAGAAAAGCCCAGAGACAGATGACTTTGAAAGTGAAATTCTACCAAACATTCCAAGAAAACATAATTCCAATCCTGCTCAAACTCTTCTAAAAAATTGAGCAGGAAGGAACACTAACTGAGTTTACAAGGCCAATACCACCCTTCTACCAAAGCCAGATAAAAACACTACAAGAAAAGAAAATTTTATACCAATTTCTCTTATGAATATAAATGCAAAATCCTCCAAAAATATTTGTAAATCGAATCCAATAGCACATTAAAATAATTTTATGCTGTGAACAAAAGGGTTTTATCCCCTCTTGTTCAACATCAGAAAATCAATTAGTGTAATACCCCACATCAACAAAATGAGTGAAAAGTAGAAACACATAATCATCATCACAATTGACACAGAAAAGGCATTTGACAAAATCCAGCATCCTTTCTTGATAAAAACACTTAGAAAAATAGGCATAGAAAGAAAGTTTCTCAACATGATAAATGGAATATATGGGGGGAAAAAAAAAAACAATAAAAAATGCAACAGCCTACTTTGCAGAAATGGGAGAGCCAATTATCAAATTTATTTGAAAGGGTAAGGGGCCCCCAAATAGCCAAAAATATCTTGAAAAAGAAAAATGAAGTTGGAGGACTCACCCTTCCTGACTTTAAAGCTTGTTACAAAGCTAAGTGGTCAAAACAGCATGGTACTGGTACAAGGAGATATATATATATAGACCAATAGAATTGAATTGGGAGTTTAGAAATAGACTCTCACATGTATGGCCAATTGATTTTTGACAAGGCTGCCAAGTCTACTCAATTAGGAAAGAATAGTTTCTTGAACAAATGGTGCCCGGAGAATTGGATATCCATATGCAAAAGAATGAAGGAGGACCTCTACTCATACCATATACAAATTTTTACTGAAAATGGATCAAAGGCCTAATTATAAGAACTGGGACTATAAAACTCCTATAAGAAAATATAGGGAGGCACCTTCAAGATCTTGTGGTAGGCAATGGTTTCTTAGACTTTATACCCAAAGCAAAAGCAACACAAAAAAATGGGGAGTTAATGCCTATTTTGTACGAAATTTCTCTCTAGGTTGATTATTTTGGAAATGGATGGTAGTGATGGTAGCACAACACTGTGAATATAATTAACAGCACTGAATTAAACATGTGAATGTGGTTAAAAGGAGAAATTTTAAGCCATATGTATGTTAGTAAAAAAAAAAATTATATTATCTATAATTTAAAATAGGATTAACAAAGTTAATCCTATTTTAAATGATGGGCTATATTTAATAGTATAATTATAAAAATGTTCTTTCATGAATTGTAACAAATGTACTACACTAATGCAAGGTATTAATAATAGGTTGGTACATGGGAAAAATACTCCCTAATGTAAGCTATGGTGTATAGTTAAGAGCACAACTATAATATTCTTTCATCAACTGTAACAAAGATACCACACTAATGCAAAGTGTTTAGAATTGGAGTGTGGGGTATACGGGAATGCTGTGTTGTTTACATGATTTTTCTGTAAATCTACAACTTCACTAATTAAAAAAAATTAAGCTGGTTTTGGTCCAGGAGAGATAAACTATCAAAATATCTAAGCCCCCTCTCAATCTGAAGCAGTCAGAGTGGATATCATCCCAAATTCCTCAAGACTGAGTAATGAACAAACATAAGGGGGGAGGGTAACCAGGGACCAAAGTAGCTTTATTGTTATTGTAGCTGTTATCATGTGTTAATCGAGTAACTTGTAACCCTGATAGAAAGACAGTGGTTACCAGAGGTTCAGAGGGGAGGGGGACGGATGAAGAGGTGGAACACAGGATGTTTTTAGGGCATTGGAATTGTCCTGTATGATATTGAAATGACAGATAAATGACATTATATGTTTGTCAAAGCCTATAATACTGTACAATGCAAAGTGTAACCCATAAACTATAGACCTTGATTAGTAGCAATGCTTCAATTTGGTTCATCAATTGTAACAAAAAGTACCTCACTAGTGTAAGATGTTAATACTAGGGGAAAATGTGCATGTGCGTGGGTGGACGTAATATGGAAATCTATACTTTTGATGTAACTTTTCTGTAATCTAAAACTTTTATAAATATAAAGTTTATAATGATTTTTTTAAAAATGAACTTAAATGTCAACCCATTTTTGTAATTTCCCTTTAATTATCTTTAGAAGCCAATGTAACTTTCTAAGCATTTGAGATTCTTAACTTCACTTTGAAATCTCCCTGCTCGACCAGTTTCTCTTTCAATAAATCCATTATACTGATTATTGAAAAAAAGGTTTCAGTCTGAAGTCTTGAAATTAAAATCCACAGAAGCAGAAAACTCAAACTATCTTAAGAGGGTGTGGCAGGAATTCTTTGATTTACCAACCAAAGCCAACAGAGGTTGGCCTGATTCTAGGCACCCAGATTTGGCAGCTCCTATGGTGCCATCAGCTCTGTTTTCATCCAGCAGGCTTACATTTAATGCAGGTTTTCTTTACAAAATGAGAATAAAGGCCAATGGCATTTTCAAATCCAGCATCCCAACTAAGCAACATCAGAAAAATGGAATCATCTCAATTTGGCAGAATGAATTCAGGGGAACTCATTATCTGAATGCGTGGACTAAGATATCCTGAGCCCATTATTGGATGAATTTTGGCTCATGTTGTCCATCACTGTGGCTTGAGGGAGTTGCTGAGTGTTAGAGGTTCCCTATTACAAGGCTCACAATTTATGATTTACAGGCTGGGACTTAAAGAAAAGCAGACGAAAAAGTGCAAGAATGCAACCAACTATCTCCTCACAAGGACCAAGGAACCACATGGTGATGCAGCAGAACGAGATAAGGACTTCCACTCCCTCCTGACCAAGGCTTCCTCAGCCCCTCCTGCATTCCAAGAGTACCCTACCTCCTAGCCCCCTATCCCTAAGCCATACAAGGGAACAGTTTGCTTTTACAGCCCCGTATTGGACCCCTGACTGTACTCAGACCCTAACCCCCTCCCCAAGAACTAAGGTTTCCTGCTTATTGATGTACTGTATAAATTCACATCTGCACCTTCCGGGGCAGGCTGAAGTCTCTCTTCAGACCCCTGCCATGCCGGCAGCGGGGCTGAAGTCTATTCTTCAGACCCCTCCAACTGAGAGAACTTCTCAACAAACTGCCTGCCTGCAATCGTTAGTCTCCACCTCCCAGTGAGCGCCGTTTTTCTCCAACATTTGGTGCTGAAACCCGGAACTGGGGTCACTGAGACTGACTGGTGAGGAATCTCTGCCCTGCCACTGCTGAGAATCCATCCAACACCAGTCACCAAATCAGAGCTGAGAGTCAAGGATTTCTCCACTGGAGGATCCTGGTCTCTCTCTCTCTCTCTCCTTTTTCCATTGTCCAGGGCTATCCCCCCAAAATCCTAGTGCTAGGTCAGTGATCCTCACAGTCCCTGGGGGCCTCAATGGGCAGGAGACCCATGTCCTCATGGAAAGAGACCCCTTGGCTCCGGAGATGTCCGGTTCCAAGTGCAGTCACCTGTTTCCTTGGGGATTTTTGACTGAATCGGGGATGCGTGCCTCACTCAGAATCTCCCCGTTTTAAGAATCCTTAGTCTCACCCATGTCGTCTAAAATGGGGAATTCGATTTTGGCACCCCCAAAAACCACACCTCTAGGCTGTCTCCTTCACAACCATAAAACGTTGTACCCGAAAGGAGACATTAGACCTAAAAAAGCTCATTTTCTATTCGACCCCTGTGTGGCTGCAATACAAATTGGACAATGAAAGTCAATGGCTGGAGAACGGCACATTCGATTTCCAAGTTCTCCGAGACTTAAAAAACTTTATCCAGTGCAGTGGCAAAGGGCCTGGAATTCCTTACTTTTAGACCTTCTTTCATCTTCGTAACCGCCCCTCCCTCTGTCAGTCCTGTTCTTCTTACCAAATTCTTCTTTTACACCAAAAACCTCCCCAAAAGCTTTCTTCTTCGTCCCCTTTCTCCCCCTCCTCTTCATCATTACCTTCCACCCCAACTTTCTCCCCGCCTCATCCAGGCGCTGGGGCCAGCACTTGCTTCCCCTTCCCGCCGCTTCCCACCTTCTGCACACGGAAAACCCTCCTTCCAACTCCAATCCCTCTGATCTCACCCCTCTTCCACGGCCATATGCCTCATCAGTGCCCCCTGAACCTACTCCACCCTCCTCCCATTCCCCCACACCTCCCCTGAACCTGCTCCCTTCTTCTCACCCATCACCTGCTCTCAAGCACAACTCTCCACTCTCCAGCCTCCTTCCCCAGCTTCTGTCCTCCCTCTCCAGGAAGTGGCCCAGGCCGAAAGCATTATGCACATTCACGTCCCCTGCTCACTCTCTGATCTCTTGCAAATCAAACACTGTCTCAGATCCTATTCCTCTGATCCTTCTCATTTTATTAAAAATTTCAATACCCAGCTGTCCCTAATAATCTCACTTGAAAACCTGCAATTGCTTGCCTCTTACAAGCAAGCTTTTAACTAACTCTTAAGTCTGTCTAAATGTACTCCTAAAAAGCAATAATCCAAAATATATGTGTTAAATACCTGTCTGTCTAAACTGCTAAATTAAAGCTTAACTGCATTTATAATGCTCAAATATTCCTAACTGTTGCTGATTACTAGTAAAAGTGTTTCCAAAAACAAGCTTGCATATTACAAGCAACACTGATTCCAGAAGAAAAAAAATCTTAAAAGCAGTAAAATCAAAGATATAAAATAACGAAAAGCCTAAAAATAACCATGCCAAAGGAGTAAGAATTATAAGTCAAGTTAATGAGCTTTATGTTTCTGTCAGTGTGTCATAACTCTTGTTGTGTTTGTTTGTTCAGTGTATATTTTGATACCTCTGGATGGTAATATTAAATTAATAAATGAAAATTCCTAAAAGCACTCTATTCAAATGGCCAAAAATTGAATAAGCACTTATATTAATAAAAATAAATTTGTAGAAGCATTGCTTAAACTGAAATATTCAAATGGATAATTACAGGAAGTCATTATTAAACTGAAACTGAATTGATGCATAACAGGAAAACCTGTCAGAGGTCACCTCAATTTGCATATTAAAGTGGTGATAGGGAAAAAATAATTTTGATTCCATTGGGAATCTTAGGTTTTCATAAAATAAGGGGGAAAGTAGTTTTTCCCACACTGCTAAAATAAACTACCTGTTAATTAAAGTAATCATGGTAATTGTATGTTGTAAGAAATTTGCTTTGAGACAGTTCCCAAAATTATTTTAATAACTTATGTATGTAGGGTGCATAGAATGAGTTTTTATTACTAAAGAAAAAGACAGTAATTTTGTCCTAAAATAAAATGACTGGTTATAAAGAAAAGTTAAAATATAAAACAAAACCTGAATGAATAAAGAAAGTGCAGAAGTTTTGTGAAAAACAAATTTTTGTAGTTAAAGTTGAGTAAAATTTATTGGGTCTATCTATAAAGTTTTAAAAACTGTAATATCAAATAGTATACTCATGCAAAGTTAAAATTTTGTTCTTTTTCTGTTAAAATAACAAAATTCCCCAAATCAATGGTCTGTTTCAGCAAAAGTCCACAAAGTCTTTCTCCTGACTAATCAGTATACACAAGAAAAAATCTCTTTTATCAAAATAGCTTCTTATACTTTAACCTTATCATTTCCTTGGCTGTTGAAGAAAAATAACTCATCACTTTTAAAAGAATATAATGTTCAAACATGACTTCTCAGAGTCAAATCCTGAAAAATATCTTTCACCTTGGAAAAAAGTGAAATAATAGAACAGTTGAGTTCATTTGATATATTATAAGTTGAATGGAAAGTGTTTAAAAGTGTTATTAAATTAAAAGAGATTCTTTAACCCACTGTTAATCAAAGTTGTATCAGTAAAATGTTCATATGAATACTTAAAGAGTGCATAAAATTCCTGAAAATCTAAAAACTGTTTAAGCATAATATTAGATAAAGTATAGTGCTGTTAATCATGGTTTTAATTATTTTTTAAAGTGGTATGTGTCACAGAAACAACCTCTCTACCTAGAAATCAAGAGGCGGTTGCTTTCGCTCGTGTTCATCTGATTTGCCCCACCTCCGCTAAAGAAGCAGCTCTATGGCTGCAGAAAAAGAGTGGCCATTGAAGGCTGCCAGGGGTGGTGCATAACAGTAGATTATTGTAGATTAAAGTAACAACACTGCTGTTTGCAACAGTCCCAAATATTGCAAGTTTGTTGCAAAATTAATATACAGTTATGTCACTATCACTTTGTTTTAAAACTTGCTAAGGCTTTCTTTAGTATCTCTTTAGGCAAATCAAGCCAGCCTGCATTCACCTTCATGTGAAAAGGCCAACAGTGGACTTTGCAGGGCTTCCCCAAGGCTGTGTGCAGAGCCCTACCATCTGTCCTGGCCTGGTGGCAAAGATTCTGGCTGCGCGGGAAAAACCTGTGGCTATAATCTATTGATGATATTATGTTAACCAGTAATCCTTTTTTCAGAATTAAACGAAGCATCAGAGACAATGGTATCTTATCGTAAGAGCCTGGGATGGGCAAACAATTGGGAAAAGCTACAAAGTCCTGGCTGTCTATCAGCTGAGTAAAACAAAAACTGCACCCTCTGCTGTAATTGATAAAGTACAATGTTTTCTCATACTAATAAAGTTTATAATATTGTTGGGGTACTGAAAACCCTTCATCCATCCTTTAGCTCAGATATTAAACCATTACGTGTGTTAATCAGAAAAGGTTGTGCATGGAAATGAGAATTCCTCCCCCCACCCCCAGCAGGCTGCTTTTTAGGAAAAAAAAAAAAAA
>JAQZBX010029789.1:0-11073 GCA_029593785.1 Cabassous unicinctus
ATGGATGTGTGGGGTGTTTTTGGGGGTGTGGGTGGTGGGGAGCATGGGAATCCCTGTAGTTTCTGAGTAATATTTGGGTAATCTAGGCACCTTTATAAAATGTATATATATATATATAATAACATTTATGTAAACAAATGCACATATATGCATATGTATTTATATATCATTTTACAAATAAAAAAAATAAAAATAAAAATAAAAATAAATAAATAAATGAAAGCATTACTATATAGTGTTTGGACTATGCTTTGATAAGTTATGGTTTGTACTCAATATTAGAATTCTGAGCAAAAGTTTTTTGATGTATAAATTTAAGTTAATCCAAGTATAAGAATGGATATGCTTAGAGACACATTTTGAAAAACAAATTCTTGAATACTAAATAACTTGGAAAGGGTTATTAAAATGTTCACTCTTTGACTTTTGTTTTATTATAAAAGAAATAAGTGATTGCTTTCTCTCCTATAAATATAGTGCTGTTACTTTAAACTGTGTTTTCTTTGCTTTTGTAAAGTAAGTTTGCCTAAGGCTTAAATGTTTTTAATACTCATTTTGATTCAAAGTTATGGTTTTGTTATATGTAGAATCTTTGAAAATTCAGACAAAAATGCATGCAAATGTGAACATTCTGAAGTTTCTCTTAATTCTGATTTGTGCTTATGTTTTTGGCTTTAAGAAATTATAAAATGGTAATTGCCTCCTTCAATATTTATTAGATGGGTGAAGTACTGATAAATGTCACAATGATGGTTTTATTTTTTAGATTATTACTGTAGGTAGGTTAGTCCTTACCATAAATGGGTCCTTTTTTAATATGCACTTTTTAATGAGTGGCTTTTACAGATGTATCATAATAAATTGTATGGTTACATTTTAAAAAGTAGGGGATGATATGGGAGAAAGATGGGGGTACATAGGATTCCTTCATACTTTTGATGTAACTTTTCAGTAATCTAAAACCTCTCTAAAATTAAAATTTGTTATATTATGAAAATACTTGCAGATTTGCTCCCCCATGTGCAAGGTAGCCTCCACAACAGCTGCCCAAGAGGAACTAGGGGAAGTGGTGGCATGAGTGCCTCATTGTAGTCAGTGTCCCAGCCTGGTGAATGCTGCAGCAGCAGGGACAGGGCCTCCTGGGTAGCGGGGCTACCTGACCTTCCTGCAATTCCCAGGAATTGGTGAGAGGCAAGTGAGGGAGAAGCATCAGCAGAGGCTGAGGCTCTGGTGCATCTCTCTCCTCCCCCTTAGCCTGAACCAAGGAAGAACAAGTGACCTGGGTGGCTGGAGGGAGGTCCCCAGCCCAAGAATGGGAATTCTTTTCATCAGGATTTGGAGACTGTTCAATCACCAGAAGCACAAAGTTCTCATTTATTGAGTTGGATAGTGCAAGGAATACTAACATCCTTTATCAAATTTCTGTGAATGAAGCTGTGCATACATCCCATACAATAGGAAGTAATGTAGAAAAGATAGTTGTTAATAATAAATGTTAACTAACATGGGATGTTGATGGCCATTAATCTCTTCATTCTTCCTGGATCACTTACTATACTGAGTTTGTAATAGTTGTTCTGTACAGTACAGGCAGAGAAAGGATTTCTGTAACTAGAAAGAACTATACAACATGTTAGCACATGAAGTTCTAAGAAAAGCTGTTTTGCTGATTTTAGTTAATATACAAAAGCTTAAAGAATTTATGACTGTAGCAGAAATCTCTCAGGTTTAGAAACTAGCTTCTAATAAAGATCACCAATGGCATATCCAGGCATGCTATGCTCTTACCTGTGAGGGATTTTGCCAAGGAATTGAATGGATGATGTCACAACCTCTCCAGTTTACTGGACTCAACCAGGAAAACTAACAAGGTGATGATTGACAAAACCCATTCCAAGGAACAGAGAGAGTCTGTAACTGTAAGCATGATACTTCCATCCATCTGCCCCATGGTATCTAAGACATCTCTCAATTAGAGACAGAGTGGACATCACCATACTAAAATCCTCTAGATTGGGGAATGAATAAGGGACTAAAGTAGACACACTATTATTCTACTATAGACTTATTGTTTTTCTAGCAATGCAAGAACTTTTTTCATTGATGTGGAGGCAGTGGCCCCTGGAGGTTCTGAGAGGAGTGAGAGGGAAATTTAGGTGTAACAGTGGGACATTTTTGGAACATTGGAATTGTCCTGCATGATGTTGCAATGACAAAACAGGCCATTATATATTTTTCCATCACTTATAAAATTGTGTAAACTATACAGAAGTGTAAACTATAATGTAAACTATGATCCATGATTAGTGGCAATGTTTCAGTATGTTTTGATCAATTGTAAGAAATGTACCACACTAACAAAGGATTTTGTTAATTTGGAAAGTGTGGGAGGGGAAGTCAGCCAAAAGGGTGCTGATACAAAATACCAGAAATCGATTTTTTTTATAAAGGGTATTTATTTGGGATAGAAGTCCAGAGTTACCATGTGGAAGAGTTACTCGTTCCTCATGACCAAGCTCCTCCTTCTCTTGCCTCCCAGGGCTCTAGCATCAAAACTCCAACATCAAAACTACTCCAATTCTGTCCTTTGCCACACCTTTTATATTTGATTCCTCACTCACCAAGGAGTGGGGCTCAACTCCCTACTGATGTGGCCTGGTCAACAACACCCTAATCATAACTTAATCATGTCCAGATTAACAGACCAGTTTACATGCATAATCCAGTATCTATTTTTGGAATTCATAACTATATCAAACTGCCAAACTGCTACAGGGAGGGAGTGGGGACTATTGGAATCTCATATATATATATTTAGCAATCATATTTACCCATGTTAGACAGTTTCATAATTTTGAAGTTCTGTTATTAGGTGAATTCAGTTGTGATTGTTAAATCTGCCTGATGAATTATGAAATGTCGTTTATCTGAATTCTTTTTCTAGGCTACTGTATCTGACTTTTTAAAACAATTTATTGAAGTATATCATCCATAAATGAACATACATAAACTATAAGTGTTCAGTAAACATCATGAATTTACAGAACAAACATGCATAACATAATACAGGGCTCCCACACATCACCCACACACACACAAACACCCTGCATTGTTGTAAAATATTTCTTAACAAATCATGAAAGTGCTTTGTCAAAGCATTACTACCAACTGTAGTCTGTATCATCCTCCCCTATACATTTTTTTAAGGATTTATTTATTTACTTACTTACTTTTATCCATTTTTACCCCACCACCACCATGTTTGCTGTTTCTGTGCCCATTTACTGGGCAACTCTGTTTCTGTTCCTTGCCCTCTCTTATCCTTCTCCTCCTGTCTTCACTGGGATTTTACCCTCAGAACCTCCAATGTGGGAAAGAGGCACCCTACTGCCTATGCCTCCTTAGTTCCTGGTTTTTCAGTGCATCTTGTCTTCACTCTCCCTTGTGTCACTCTCCTGTTACATCATCATCTTGTTGCATGACTCACAGGGCCTGGTGGCTCACCTTCTCATGGGGCCTGGTGGCCCACATGCCTTCTATATTAAAATTTTTACCAGGAGGTCCTGAGGATCAAATTCAGGTCCCTCCATTTGGGAGATGGATGCCCAACCATTCGAGCCACATCTGTCCCCCCTGCTATATATCTCTTAAGGTTGACCAAAGATACCCAAAGTTACAGACTTTTTCCATACCAGATTAACATATAATAAATCAGGCTTAGTTTATCACCAGCATTCCAAAAGCCAGAACTAGGGAGAAAAATTAGGTCTGGGGACATATGCATGGTTTCTAATACAGCGAATGTTTAACCTACACTGATTATCACAAAATCAGGACAGTGAGAATATTTGCACTCTCCTGTATTTTTATATAACATTTATGTAAACCAAAGTTTGTTTAAGAAATAAAAATAAATAATAATAATAATATTAGATGATCTGTATTGTGCTGGACTTTACCTGAAAGTTGCAAAATTAGAGGTTTAGATATATTTTAAACTTTTTTGATAAAGAGAAAAATTAAGACCACTTATTTGAAAATAAAGATAAAGTCTCAACGTTCAGTTTGCTTTCTCCTTAGTTCCTTTCAAAGTAAAGTCTTAAAACCATGTATGACAATTTTCTAATGAAGAACCCTCTCAGGACATTGCACAACCTGCAGTAAGTATAATTGGAGAGGAAGAAATTGTTAATGTGGAGAAATTTACTATCAGTATAAACCTCCCAAGTTGAATTTTCTGTTCTTTTCTAAGTCAAAATAAAATTCAGTATGGATACTCAGTTTCCAATATTATAAATTGTAATGCTACTTATGAAAAGTATTTTTGTAAAGTAGCATATGTTTTGTGTTTATACTTCAAGTTCAAGTTAATGACTTTGATTTACATTCTAAACAAAATTGATGAGTAATACAAAAATTACTTATATCCTTATTTGTAAACATATGATATAAGTAATGACATTGGTGTTAAGTGCCATTCTGTACCTTTCCCCTAGGCTCTCTGTATTGTACTAACTCCCAAATCATTGAACTGCTCTAAGAGAAAGAAAAAGAAAAAGAAAAAGAAAAGAAAAAGAAAAAGAAAGCATGGAAGGAAGGAAGGAAGAAAAAAATGCTTGACATTTTGTTAATATTTTTCATTGATCAAATCACAGGGAAACTTTATTGCAACTGAATGAAATGTATTTTAGATTCTTGGCTTAAGTATTACTAATTGGTAGAATTACACAGCAAATATCATATCATTCCTTTTTTAGGTCCGTATGCCACCTATATTACTGAATAAATTGTTAATCCAGTAATCAGTCAGTCATTAATTGTCATTAAAATTATCAAGTAATTTTTTTCAGCCTTAACTGAAAACTGTTGTTTGAAAGATGTCTATTTAGAGAAGCAAAAGAATTATATGTGAGCATTTAAAGTAAATTTGAGATAAAAATTCAAGCATTTTTTCCATGCAAAAACAAAAATTTCTGATTTTAGGAAATAGAATAGTTTGAGATTTTAAAATTTCTATTAGTTTTCTTGTATCTTCTTCTTCCACTTGAATACACTGTTTGAAATTAGAAGACACAAATTGTTTTAAAGCTTTTAAGAATTTACTGTAAAAATTGATTGATGTGATGTATCTTTTACTAAGATGTAACTTGGCCCAACCTGACTTTTATTTACTAAGGATATTTTTTTTTCAGTTTCTGAACCTTGAAGATATTTCTGTCATAAATGTAAATAAACTTGTCATAAACTTATTAAAACATATCCTATATACTCTTATTTGCATATCTTTTTATCCTGAATATCTGAAGGTTAATTCCAACTGACATGTTTTAGAAGATTGAAGAAGAAAAAATAATACTGCATCTAATACCAGCCTTTTGTATTTCCTGAAGATTTTAGTGAGAAATAATGGAATGTACATCAGCATTGACAAAATTTTGGAAATTCATTTCAACAAAATATAACATCTAAAAAAGTTTCAGATTTTTCTGTTTGAGGTGATATCATCTTTAGGCAATGTAATTTGATGACAGTAAAATGTTGTGAATGTGGTTTACCAGTAAATTGTAAAATGCAAAATTTTTAGCTGTATTTATGTTTCTACAATAAAAAATTAAAATATATAAACATTAGTTTTCTTTTCAATATTTACAAAATAAATTTTACTTGCTCTTTTAACTAAATTAAATGAGCATCCTTTAAGGATATGAAGGGAAATTAATTGAGATATTCACTATAAGTTACATGTTAAATAAAAATCTTTGAGTATATTTCTTATAATAAGAAATCATTTTATAGATGAGAGACTAAATCACAGGTCATCACCTGTGTTACAAACATGATATTCCTAATTGCTTTGGAATAGCATTATCAATGAAAGAGTTTTAGCATCCATGATTTTATGTCAAATGAACACAGATCTCAACTTTTTGAAGAAGAGAATAGAAATTTTCTGGTAGTAACTCCTAGGACTGTATCCACACACCATGTCTGTGTTTTGGAAAATCAAGAGACCTAGTGCAATGGGTCCATCAGTGTTAACATATGGAGTAAATTTTAAGTCAATGGTTGGGGTAAGTTGCTACCAGGTTAGAAATATTGAAGACAGGAGAGTTCTTGGAAGAGGAATAAAAAAACTTGGATTCCCCTGATTGATAACCTGGTTTTTGGGAACAGAGAATCAATAAGAAAAAAATTCATTGTGTGCATACCAGTTTCCCATAGTGAAATGATTGTTCAGGGGTTGGAACAAGAAGGAAACATACCTAGTGAGTGGATATAGGGAAGCTGTAAGTATCTCCTCTGCTGTACTTAGTTATCTTGTGTACCCTCAGACTGGACACACATGGTTGTTATTTTTGGGGTCCTAAGTCTTTTTGGGGGACTGATACCTGATGTTCTCCTGCTGTCCTATGTGGAGATAAAGCTTCATTCTCCATCAGCAACCACCCAAGCAGATATTCTTGGATGTACATCTACCAACTCTAGTACTAATTATAGGTTCAAAGAGAAGGACAGCAGAGCCATGTGTAGAGAAACCACAACTGAGTCCAACTCTGTCACCCTGGGGAGCATAAATTCCAAAGTAAGACCCACTGGCAAGACACCAAACTCTTGTGCTATTTGCCCTAACTATAGTGTCTGGATGTCTCCAGAACCCTCAGGAGCCCTGCTATTTGGAATAGTATCTACTTTGGCAGTCAAAGAGATCTTGTTGATATGTGCATAAGCATTACCTCTGGAATGACCTCCTGATTCACTTTGAAGTCTCTTAGCTATATAAACTCATTTTTCTTTACCTTTCCCCCTTTTGGTCATTGCTAGCAGGTGCTGCTTTGTAGTAATTCCTAGGAGCCAGGGAGGCTCATCCCTGGGTGTCATGTTGTTTTTCAAACTTAGAAAACTCTGCTTCCATCAAGTTAATAGATAAATTTTTATTTATTGCCACCTTTCTTTCACATCCATTTTCCTTATTGTGCCTTTTGGCCTTTTTTTTGTTAGATCTATTTCTAAAATTTCATCACTTTCTGCCATCATTTGGAAGGTTTTTTTCTTCCCATTGAACTACAAATTGCCTGTATTCTTTCCATAATCCAGAGCAGTTTCCACTCTGTGCTTGTTGGGAGGGATCCAGAGGAACTGAAATAGGGCTGTTGAATAATGTCTGAGAGATGCAGAAATAATTTAACATTTGAGAGTCAGAAAAAAAAATTTACCTTACCTCATTACCAAAGATAAGCAATTCTTTGCTAACAGGATGGAGAGATGCTGAGGTTTTTATGCGTATTGATTTAATCTGTTAAGTGTATTAAGAGGTTGGATGCCATAATGCCTATTATATAGGTGAAAGATTTTTAGTTTTTATATATTTTTAAATTATCTGTATTTAAAGAAGCTTTAGATTACGTAAATGTTTCATCAAAAATATAGGACATTCCCATAAACTCCACCCAGTCTCCCTCCCACACTTTTCCTTATTAACAACAACTTTCATTAATGTGGTAATTTTGTCACAATTGATGAACACAACTTGGAGCATTGTTACTAACTACAGACTATCATTTGCATTATAATTTTCACTTTACTCTGCATAATTTTATATGTTTTGACAAAGTGTGGAATGGCCTGTATCTGTAATTGCAATGTCATGCAGGACAATTCCAATGTCTCAAAAATGCCCCAATCTTACACCTATTCTTCTCTCTCCCTCCCCTTAGAACCTCTGGTATCCACTGTGTTTATATAAATGATACCATTACTTCCACTGTTAGAATACAAAGTCTTCTTTAGTCTATAGTTGCATTTGCCATTAGGTTACAGAACCTTGAGGATTTGGGGATGAGGATGCCCACTCTGTTTCTGATTGAAAGGGGCTTAGATCCCATGGGAGAGATGGGTGAATCCATCTTGATTACAATTGTAGATACCGTGTTTTTTTTTAAGTGCATTGTCCATTATCACCCTTTTGTTAGATGTCCTATGTGGTTCCAATGAACTGGACAGTAGATGTTGCAATGGTACTGATATTCAGGTCTCAAACAGCATATGAGTGTACCAAAAATTTAAGTCCCTAAGACATATATTTAGCAAGTATAGTGTAAAGTATAGATTCAAATAAAAAGGGTAAAAGAGTCATTTGTAGAGCAATTACAAATGAGTTTAACTCTGTTACATTGGGGAGCATAAATTCCAAAGTATTATGACAAGGTACCGAATTCCTGGGCTTGTTTTCCTTGCTTATAGTGTCTAGATATTTCTAGAGCCCTCAGGAGCCCAGCTGTTTAAGTCACTGTTTACTGTGGCAGTGAATGAGATCTTTCTGAGACTTGCATAAGGTAACTTCTGAAATGACCTTGTGACTCACTTTGAAATCTATTTGCCATAAAAATGAATTTATATTTAATACTTCCCCCTTTTGGTGAAGGTTTTTTTCCAAATGCATCCCTAGTGGGCACTTGTTAAAAATCCCTCTGTGCCAGGAAGACTCATACCCAGAATTCATGTCCCATGGTGGGGGAAGGTGGTATGTTTATCTGTTGACTTTGGCTTAGAGAGATGCCACAAATGAGAAACCCAGAGACTTTTGGGAGTTAACTGTTAGACAGTATATAATACTAGGCAAATTTCAATTTCACAAGAAAAGTGAAATTTCACAAGATAAAAATATCAAGAGCCTGGCATATGGTCTGTCCTCCTTTGCTAAGCACTGCCCACATTCTCAGGGATTCTTTCTTCTCTAATAGAGTATGTAACAGGACTTCCTAGGATGGAAATTCAATGTTCTTTCAATTATTGTATGGGTCTCCACCCATGGAGACAACACCCCATAACACTTGAACTTATTCATGCCCCAGGTGCACGACTCCCCAAACATCCCCACAACCCTGACAGCCAGTATCAGTGTTCCTTACCTGCCTCAGTTATGACCCTTCTGTGATCCAAAACCTCCCCCAAAACAAGGCAAATAACCAAAAATAATAGGAAAATAAATAATATTAATAAAATCTGCAAATAAAATACAAAATAAAATATTAATAAAATAAATAAATGAAATAAAATATTTTTCATTTCATATATTATCACCATAAGATCTATTTTATTTTTATGTATAGAAACATTTTCTTCTGTATGTTCCCACAGTTTATTTTTTTCATTTTATCATCAAAGGACCTTTAAGTTACAAAAAAGTCATAAAGAAAATATAGGGGACTCCCATATCCCAATGCCCTCTCCAACTTCCATTTTCCCTTATTAATAATATTTTACAATTAAATGCTACATTTTTTACAGTCGTTGTACAAATGTTAAATATAGCTATGAACAATGGTGAATAGTTTATATTATGGTTTACATTTTGCATAAAACATTTTCATAGGTTTTTAGAAACTTTAAAATATTCTGTATCCTTCATTGCAAGATCATGGAGAACAATTCTAATGCCCTAAAAGTGCCCTATGTTTCATTTATTCTCTTCTTCCCTGCCCCTCCCCTCAGAAATCATGGTAAACATTAAATTTTAATTTTTAAAGAATAAGGCTCATATTTATTTGCAATAATATTGAGGGCTTGACATATTGGTCATTTTTTTTTTTATTAGGCACTGCCTAATGTTCCCGAGAGAGTCTTGTCCCCAATATTGAGAACATAACCAGACCCCCGGATGAGAGTTTAATATTTTACTGTTTATTATGTGAGTGAAAGTTTTAAATTTCAAAGTTTATCAACTAATATATAGCATATTTGAGATTCAAAATCAAGCATATCTGATTGAAAATTTTTGCACTTAATATAATTTAAAATGACATCAAATACTTCTCATGAAAACTTCCCAATATTTTTGTACTTGTGATATATTTTCATTTGTGAAATGTTTGTTTATTCCCTTTGTTCATTTTACTCTTGGAGTGTTCAATCTATGAAGTGTCTTGTCACAGTAAAAAGATATCAGTGCCTTTGTCATTTGGATTAATTGCTTTTTAATTTCTTTTTGTTATTTTATTAGTTTTTCTGGGCTTCAAGAGGACATAAGTGGACTTGAGATGCCATTAGAATGAAAGAATATTTTCATCACAGTCTCTCCGGGAATACCTGAGTTTACATCTTTCCTTTCACTTTAAGCCCTTTTAATTCCTTCCTCTCTTATTACTGAGAATACGTTTCTGTTTCTTTAAACCAGGACAGAAAGAGATCATAGCAAAAGTGAGCACCATATTTACATATGCAAGGGATGCTTGTCAGCTGGAATTTCAGAGCATCATTTCTAAGTATTTGGGGAATAGAAAAGCTGGTGTTGTCAGCTCAGATTGTATTTTGCAGGAATCCATCCTGCAAAGTCTTGCGGAGATCTGTCCAGCATAGTCTGCAATGGTGCAGTGAATTACTCTGAACACTAAGGTTGAGAGAGGTGAGGGGGGAGAAAACTAAAGGAGCTTTCCTCCTATGCTGATTCCCATCAATGTTTTTATTCTCTCTTTCACAAAGCACAAGTTCAGTGTTTATGTGCAGGGTCAGGGGATAATGGAGAGGAGTAAAGTCCTAAGTAACAGAACAAAGTAAGAATGATCTTACTGCTTTCAGTAGGAACTGATAGCAGCGATTTTCCTCCTGCCCAGCAGTTTTCTACTTGTACACTAAAGCAGGCCCTAAACTGTTTCAAAGATGTTTTAACCAAAGAGCTCCTACATCTCCCCTTTTTGTTTCTTTGTTTTAGATGTTAAGCAGTAGAAAATGGTTTGGGTGAGGCAGCGACGAAGGCAATGAATTTCTGTTCAGTTTGAGGAGCTCTAGAGAGGGTCTGATAGATTAATTTAAGGATTGACAATAAAACAGGAAGCATGATTATCCTGATAAGAGTTATCATCCAGATTATTATGTTTACCTATGAAACTAATTAGATGGATTTAACCTTTGCAGATTATCATTGAGTGTTTGAAACACATTTTGTTGTGAACGAAGTTGTATTTGTGATACCTGATATTTCAGATGTTGCTGGAAAGTGAGCACCTCTCCCTGTAAATGGGAGGAAAAGGCCTGTGGCAAGTGAGTTTTTACTTGCTCCCAGGAAAGTTGGGAACT
>JAQZBX010029789.1:11173-27224 GCA_029593785.1 Cabassous unicinctus
TAAAAGTTCATTGGTAACACTGGAAGAGAGTGGGGGGGGGGGTTAGGAACCTACCATGTGGCTACATTAAAGATGGGGTGATTTAAGATGTGAGTCCAATAGTGATGTGTGTTAGCTGAAGTTAGTGGGAGTTGTTCTAATAGAAGAAAGAAAGGAGGACTTGTTGGGGACCTTCACGGTAGCACTCACTATGCACCTTGTCAGCAGCACTGGTGACATGTAACATGGCTGTCAGGGTTGAAACAAAGAACAGCTTTAGCTACAGTTAGCCTTCTTCTAGGAAGTTAGAGAGTTTTCTGCCATCTATCCCAGCAACAGCAGCCACCAATCAGGGATTTCTGCCACCTACCCTAGTAACAGCATTAGCCAATTCTAGACCGCCACCCACCTTCAGATCCACCAATCCTCACCCTCCTCCCTCAGATTATATATACCCTGCCTCTTCAATAAACTTTTGCAGCTTGATCAGAATCCTGTCTTGCTGTCATTCTTCGTGTCTCTTGTCCCCCCAATTCCCACTCCCTCTTTCAGGTTCCGATTTGACTGACCCGCGGGCCGGGTCAAGTGGCGCCCGAACAGGGACCTGAACACGAGGGACTCAGTGAGGAACGCTGACGAGTTTTGAGGACGCTGTGATGGACCTCTGTGAGAAGTTTCGAGGACGCTGCGACGGACCTCTGTGAGTAATTTTGAGGACGCTGTGACGGACCTCTGTGAATTGAGGACGTTGCGGGGGTATCTGCCTCTCAATCGGACCTCTGAGTTGAGGACGTTGCGAGGGAACCTGCCTCGCAATCGGACCTCTATAAGTGGTCAGCGATTATGGGACAAGAAATCAGTCAGCATGAGACATTTGTAGAAGGTCTCACAGATGCTTTAAAGACACGAGGAGTAAAGGTGAAAGTGAAACAATTGTTAAAGTTTTTTAAGTTTCTAAAAGAAGTTTGTCCCTGGTTCCCATACTGGAATCTCATTAATGAGATTCTAAAAGTCCATTCTTCTGCTCCTGATATTCAAAAACTCTGCAGGGAAGGGGAAGAAGCTCTTAAAGAGCACTCCTGTTCCTGTCCTGCTTCTGAATGCAACTCTATAGTTATTGATATGCCTGAAGTTTCCGATAAACCTCTTATCAACATGTCCAGAGAACTTTTAAATAAGGAGCTCAGTGAAGATAGATCAGACACCCCTATCAGTCAGGTTAGCGCATTGCCCAATCAGCATAAAAAGGACCTGACTGATAGCAAACCGAGCACCCCTATCAACCTTCCTCCATTCTGGCCACCGCCCTATGCCCCCAATTCTACCCAGTTACAGCCCCACCTATTAGCGGGCCTCGCTCAAGGCCCTTAGACAAACAATATGAGCACATTTCCCAACCTAGTTCAAATTTACCTAGTCAGCAACGGAGCAGCTCACTCCGGCCTGTAACAGAACTGAAGGCAGTTACCAAAGGCAGTGCAGCTGTCGATCTTCCCTCAGCTGAAACTAAGTTTATTATGCCTTCACTGGGTATACAAAAAATAAGGACAGGAATTAAAGGGGCTATCCCAGAAAACACTGTAGGTTTCATTATTGGCCGTAGCAGTCTTACAACCCAAGGTGTTTTATTGCAAACCGGGATCATTAACTCCAATTTTGATGGAAAAATTTGTTTATTGGTACAAACTTTAACTCCGTATCAAATTGAATTAAGAGATACCATAGCTCAACTTCTTTCGTTGCCGTATCGTAAACCTCCTATAAAATGTGCAGAGGAATTTGGTTCCATCGGGTGTGAAATTTTTTGACAAACAACAATTGGAGATGAAAGGCCTGAAGTTACCATAAAAATAAATGGAAAAATATTTTTAGGATTGATAGATACCGGGGCTGATATGTCTATCATTGCTAAACGATATTGGCCACAAGCTTGGACTTTGCAAAAGGTGCCTACAGTTTTCACTGGCGTTGGCACAATAACAAATGTTTACCAGGGTACTCAGATATTTATGGTAAAAGGTCCAGAAGGACAAGAGGCAGCTCTGCACCCTTATGTTGCAGATGTAGGACTTAATTTATGGGGAAGAGATTTATTACACCAATGGGGAGCGGTTCCAAAAACGCCCCAAACTCCTCCCTCCTTAATTCATTTAGAGGAACCAGAGGCTTTCCCTGTTACAGAAACGATAGACACTCAGGGTCAGGCATGGAGACATCATAATGGTTTCGATTTTAAAGTTATAAAAAAGATAAAAACTGCAGTTGCTCAATATGGAGCTACCGCTCCCTACACTTTAACCATTGTTGAGTCGGTTGCCGAAAATTGGCTTACTCCTTTTGATTGGCATACTATCTCCCGAGCCACTCTGTCAGGTGGAGATTATCTACTACGGAAATCAGAATACATTGAAATTTGCAAGGACACTGCCAGGCGCAATGCACAGGCAGGTAATGGGTGGATTTTAAATATGTTATAGTGGATATTAACCCTTCATTTCCAGCAGCAACTTTATAAACCTCCTACTGCTTACATAATGATAAGGCTGTGGGATAATAGAAGCTAATAAAATTAAACCACTAGGAAAGTAAGAAAACTTAGCAATACAGTTTCCAGAAAAATTCTCAAACAGTAAAATCAAAGATGTATGTTTCTATTAATGTGTTGTAACTTGCTTTGTGTTTGTATGTATGTTCAGTGTCAGTGTATATTTTAATACCTCCGGATGGTAATATTAAATTAACAAATGAAAATTATTATAAGAGCTCTATTCAAATGGCCAGCATTAAATAATTGCTGATATTAATAAATATGGGTATGAATTTAAAATAATAAAAATAGTTTTGAACAAACTAAATCATTATTCTAACAAGTTTGTTTAATGTTGATGGTAATTATATGTTGTCAAAAGTTTGCTTGGAAATAGTTTCCAAAATCATTGTGGTAACTTAAGTTTGGAAGGTATATAGAATGTGCTTTTATTATTAAAGAAAAGAAAGTAATTTTATCCTAAGATAAAATAAATAGTTATTAAAACAAAGTAAAATGTGGGACAAAACCTGATTAAATATAAAAGTGCAAAAGACTTGTGAAAAAGGAATTTTTGTGGTCAAAGCCAAGTAAAATTTAAAAGCTTTGATGTAAGACAATATGGTAATATAAAGTTACAGTTTTCTTCTTTCTCAAGGACTCTTAGTAACGCTGTGGAATTTGATGCTACCACAGCCAAATATGCAAGAAACTTATTTCCCGGGGAGGGTGGCATGCCACTGCATTCCTTTTTGGGGAATACAGAATCTTTAACTGGGAGCTCCTCTGAGGGAGCCATGGGATTAGAGGATGTATATAGTGGACACAAGGCTGTTTTTACTAAACTCCAGGTTATTAGGGTAGAAGTGAGAATTTTTTCTCTTTGCTCATGGTTTCTCTATAATTTTCTTCCTACCTCTTTCCATAACTCTAAGTTTAAAATTCCTCTTTCAGGAAACCAAGGGGCAATAATTTTGAACTGTTTGTAATAGGGAGAGCAGTTGGCCTTCTTGGACTGTGCAATCAGCTGCCTTTAAGAGTTGTTGTATTGCTTTTACAAAAATATCCTGCTCTTTGGAAAATTCTTTGGAAAGTCTTGGTCCCATGAAGATTTAGAAAATTTCCCCTCATTGAACTAGACATGTTGGCAACTATCCCCAGTGGATGTTGCTGATACCTTTCCTTGGGATGATTAGTTTTGGTTTCAGTCCAGACAAATGTAGCTGCTCCTTAACGTGCTGACTTGTATTGCTTGCCTGTATTACATCAGGGTTACCAGTTACAGGAATCTGTACTACAAAGACTTGTGGAGATCTGTCCAGCAGAGTCCACAACAGCACAATGAATTATTCTGAACACTGAGGTTGAGAGAGGTGAGGGGGAGAACAGCTAAAGGACTTATCCTCCTTTGCTGATTCCCATCACGGTTTTTATTCTCTTTTTCACAAAGCACAAAATCAGTGTGTATGTGCAGGGGAAGGAGATAATGGAAAGGCAGAAGGTCCTAACTAAGTAAGAGAGCAAAGCAAGATTGTTCTTACTGTTTTCAAAAGGAACTGATAGCAACAGTTTTCCTCCCACACAGCAGTTTTCTACTTGCATAGAAAAGCAGGCCCTAAACTGTTTCAAAGATGTTTTAACCAAAGAGCTCCCACAGTATTTACTCCTGGACTGATCAGTGTGGCTCAGTGTGAGAGGAGCATGCTGTTAACTTGGCCATAAGATGTCAAATTGTGCACCCTGTGTGCCTGTGTGTTTGTATGTATGTGTGTTTGATGGGGTGTGAGCATTCCTCAGAGCAGGGGTATCTGAGTTCATGTATTCCAATAGGTTTCTCTTATAATACAGAGCCTGGATGCAATTCTACACATTCACATAGAACTAGTCTGATTCCATTTGGTCTGATGGCTTTGCAAACATATTAATAAAGTGTAAGAGGTACAGCATATGGATAAAGGACTTCCTGAGTTTGAAGTTTCAGCAGCAACAAGGCTGCCTTGTTCTTTAACTTCCTCTGAAACCATCTCTCTTCATTGTCCTCTTACTCATTTCCTTGCCATACTGACCTCCTTCTTCAACCTGAACATCTGAAAAAAGTCATTTTTTAGGATCTTTGCCCTGGATGCTCTCTCTGCTTGGCACAGACTTCCCCATAAACTCAGGGTTTTTGCCTTCTCTTACTTGAAGTACCTCTGCAAATTTCATATTGTATATGAGAAATTCCAGAACACTGAGTGAAAAGAGCATCTTCAAATAACTCTGTTTTTACCTACTTTCTTTTCTTAAAACATCTGTAATCAGATGATTTATATTATGATTATATCTTTGCACATACCTTTTCTCTATCTTAATAATATTGGGACTTTTGGGTTACAGCACAGTAGACTCATTGCTTCAAATTTACTTGCCTTTAAGTTACAACTCAATATATATTCCACAAAAGAATGAATTTCTCATGAAATGCCTAGGTTGCCTGAATTCTTGGGAAAAGGCTGAGTTTTGGGGAAGGAATTCCTAATTAGAAGATGGCAGTAGAAATATATTAAAGGTATGAGATTCATATAAATAATGTAGATATTAAAATTTTAATTGAAATAAACAATTTGTAGCATTTCTGATTGGATAGTACTGCTTGTTTACATGAAAACTACTGAAGTTCCATTCTATTTCCTGTAAGTCACATGAACCACATGGGACCTGGAAATGAAACACAAATTTCAGAATTTCTTCTCCTGTGATTTGCAGGGGATCTGAATTGCAGCCCCTTTTATTTGGGCTCTTCCCGTCCACGTACTTTGTCACCAGCACCAGGAATCTTCTCATCATAGTGGCCATCAACTCTTACTTCCACCTCCACACACCCATAGAATTCTTCTTCTATAACCTTTCCCTTTGTGACATCTGTTTATCCTCCACCACTCTCCCTAAGATTCTAGGGAACATCCAGGCACAGAGCAGTATCATAACTTATGCAGAATGCATCATCACCCAGATGTGTTTTTTCTTGCTTTTTGCAGGGTTGGAGGATCTTCTCCTGGCTGCAATGGTCTATGACTGCTTCTTGGCCATCTGTCACCCCCTGGATTACACAGTCATCATGAAGCCCTGGCTCTCTTTCCTGCTGGTTCTGCAGCCCTAGACAATAAGTGTTATGCAATCCTGCTTACAGGGGTTAATGGTGTTATGACTGTCCTTTTGTTCACATGTAGAAATCCCACAGTTTTTCAGTGAACTTTGTCAGATGGTCTAACTTGCCTGTTCTAATACCTTCTTCTTCAATTAGTTAGTGATGCATTTTATAGCTGGAGTGCTGGCTGGGGGTCCACCTAGCTGGGATCCTTTTCTCTTACTCTAAGTTTGTTTCCTCCATCTCAGCTTTAGAAGCTAGAATTTGAAAATCCATGTCTCTTCACAATGTGTTTCCTCCCAGAGTCTGTAGCACTCTGTTGCTGACTTGCCACAATCCTTAGGGCTTTCTGGCTTCCATCTCTGCCTCTGTCACATGATGATCTGCCTGACCTCTGACTTCTTACTTCTGGCTTTTTTCTGTGTTTCCTTTGCTTATAAAGAGACCATAATTATAAATTAAAGCCTACCCTAATTTAATTTGGCCTCATGTAAATAGAATCTGGGTAGATCATATTCTTAAATGTATGCCTATAAAAAACTAATTGTAACATTTTCAGGGGTTTGATTTACAAATGATTTCACAGAGGGCTGGATGTTAGGACTTCAACATATATTTTAATAAATCAATTTTATTGATGAATATTAATAAAGCATAAGTCCTTCCAAAGTGTGCAATCAATGGAACTTGGTGTAATAAATATTTGTCCATTCATCACTTCAGTCACTCCAGAGAACCTTCATTATGCCAATAAACACAAATACAAACATACACACACAACTCATCACGTTTCAATCTCTCTAAGCTTCTCCTGCCATACGTAGTTACTATTCTTTTTCCTTCACTCTAGTATATTTGTAATTATATTTTGGGAAAACATTCTTATATATGCAATATCACCCAAATTTGTGTTTTACATGGGATTTACTATCTTATACAGACCCATGCTACAGATTTCAGCTTTCCTTATGGTAATATATATGACCTTGGAATTTTCTTTCAAACACTGTAATACCCATACAATAGCACTGCTAGTTACAAACACCATGATATATTTTATTCATTTCTATTTTTTTCCAAAGATTTGTAAACAACATTTTTAACAATTTTGCACATATTAACCCTCAAATTTCCATTGTCTATCCTCTCTCTATTTTCTGGTGACCTATATTCTAATTATTAACTCCATGAAGTTACACAATATATTTAGTTCATAATAACACAAACAGTATTTGTCTTTTTGTGTCTGACTTGCATCACTCAACATAATATCCTCCAGGTTCATCCATGTTGTCATATGTTTCATGATTTCATTTCTCCTTACTGCTGCATAATATTCCATTATATGTATACACCAAAAATTATTTACTCATTAATCATTTGATGGACAACTGGGTTGTTGCCAACTTTTAGCAATCATGAATAATGCCACTATGAACATCAGAGTGTAGATGTCTGTTCATGTGTCTGCTCTCAATTCTTCTGCATATGTAGCTACCAATGGTATTGCCCAGTCCCATGGCAAGTTTGTACTCAACTTCCTTTGGAACTACCAAACAGTCCTCAACAGTGGCTGTAATATTCTACATTCCCACCAACAGTGAATAGGCATTCCTATCTCTCCATGTCCTCACCAACATTTACAGTTTTCCAGCTTTTTAATGGCAGTCAGTCTAATAAGTTTGAAATTATATCTCATTGTAGTTTTGTTTTGCATTTCCTTAATTAATAGTGATACTGAATATTTTTTCATGTGTTCAAAATCACCAAATATTTTCTCTGATTGAATCTGTTGCCTTTTCACATTTTGACATATCTTTTTGAGGTGCAACAGTATTTAATTTTGAGGAGGTTTCATTTTTCATTTTTTTCTTTTCTTGCTCTTACTTTGGGTAAAAGGGCTAAGAAACTACTCTCTACCACAAGATCTTGAAGATCTTTTCCTACATTTTCTTCTAGGAATTTTATGGTTGCAGCTTTTATATTTAGATCCTTGATCCATTTTGAGTTAATTTTTGTATATGGTTTGAAATAGGGTTCTTCATTCTTTCTTTTGGATATGTATATGCAGTTCTCCCAGCACTATTTGTTGAATAGACTGCATTGACCCAGCTGGGAATTCTTGAACCCCTTCTCAAAAATCACTTGACTGTAGATGTGAAGGTCTATTTCTGAGTTCTCCTTTGGATTCCCTTGGTCAATGTGTCTGTGTTTAGGCCAGTACCATGCTGTTTTTACCACAGTACCTAAATAATATGATTTAAAGTATGGAAGCAAGAGCCCTCCATCTTTGTTCATTTTTAAAGCTGTTTTTGGATATTTGGGGCTGCTTACTCTTCCAAATAAATATGATAATTGGTTTTCCTCATTGCAAAAATGGCTATTGGGGTTTTTAATGGGATTGCATTGAATCTGAAATCAGTTTGGGTAGAAGTGACATGTTAACAACATTTAGTCTTCTAATCCATGAACACAGAATGTGTTTTCATTTATTTAATTCTTCTTCAGTGTCTTTTAAGAACGTTTTGAAGTTTTCTGAATATAGGTCCTTTATATCCATGGTTAAGTTTATTCCTAAACATTTGATTGTTTTACTTGCTATTATGAATGGATTTTTTTCTGATTTCCTCCTCAGATTTCCCATCAGTCATGTATATAAATCTATTGATGTTTGCATATTAATCTTGTATCCTGCCACTTTCTGAACTTTTCCATTAGTTCTAGCAGGTTTGTTGTGGCTTTTTCAGGACAGTCAATATATAAGATAATATCAGTGAATAGTGAATGTTTTACTTCTTACTTTCTTATTTTGATGCCTTTTATTTTTATTTCTTTATTTAGCCTAAATGCTCTAGCTTGATCTTCTACCATAATATTCAATAACAATGGTGACACTGGCATCCTTTTCATGTACCTGAAAGCTTTCAGTCTTTCACCATTAAGTACAATGCTAGGTGTAGGTATTTCATATATACACTTCACATTGAAAAATATTCCTTCTATTCCTATTTTTGGAGTATTTTTATCAGGAAAGGGTGTTGTGGTTTGTCAAATGCCTTTTATGCATCAATTTAGAGGTTCTTGTGATTTTATTTCTTCAATTTATCAATGTGTTTTTTTATATTAATCGGTTTTCTTGTGTTGAACCACTCTTGCAAATCTGGGATAAAAGTCCACTTGGTTGTAGTGTTTATACACATTCTTTTAATGTGATTTTGGATTCTGTATGCAAGCATTTTGTTGAAGATTTTTGCATCTATATTCATGAGAGACGTTTGTCTGTAAATTTCATTTTCGTTGTATCTTTACCTGATTTTTGTATTAAGGTGATATTGGCTTCATAGAATGAGTTTGTTATCATTCTTTACTGTTCTGTTTCATGGAAAAGCATGAGGAAGATTGATACAAGATAGTCTTTGAATGATTGGAAAAATTAACCTGTGGAGTCATCTAGTCCTCGGATTTTCTTCTTTGGGAAGCTTTTGAAGACTGTTTCAATCTCTTCAGTTGTGATTGATTTGTTGAGGTGTTCCATTTCTTCTAGGGTCAGTGTAATTGGTTTGTGTGTTTCTAGGAATTTTTTTATCTCTTCTACATTGTCTAGTTTTTGGCATACAGTTTTTCATAGTATCCTCTTATGATCTTTCTTATATCTGTGGGATCAGTGGTAATGTCCACCCTCTCATTTCTGATTTTATTTATTTGCATGTTCTATCTTGTTTCCTCTGTCAGTTTATCAAAGGTTTTTTTTTAATTTGTTGATCTTCTCAAAGAACCAACTTTTCATTTTGTTGATTCTTCCTGTTGTTTTTTTTCTTGATTTCATTTATTTCTGCTCTGATCTTTTCTCTTTCTTTCCTAATATCTTTTATTTCTTTAGTCATATTGTTTTAAAATTATTTGAAGTGATTTTAGAGAGTTGTGTGATTATCACTGATTAATTGTCCTAAATCTGTATTTCTTCAGGATATTTGGTTCATTCTTTTGGCTGGGCCATCTAATATAGCTCAGTATGGCTTTAAAGTTTTGCTGATGTCTAGGTATCTGAGTTGGTGAATTTACTGTGATGGCCAATTTCTTTCTGTTCCCAATTTTTTTTCCCACAGCTCCTCTTTGATATTTGGTTCAAGTTATTCTAAATCTTTAAAATTGCCCAGCTTAAGTTATCAAAATGGCCCAAAGACTCACTAATGGGGTACATATTTTCTCCCATATTAAAGGATACAGAAAAACTGAGGTCCATGCAGTTTCCAGGTGGGCCAGCAGATGGCATGTGCCATGCACCTTTCCTTGGAGGTGTTTGAGTCTCAAATTTCCTGTGTTCCTCTGTTGAATTTCCAGTGCAGTGGTTCTAAGCAGATTCCTCTGAACAATCCCAATGAAGTGAAAGCTCATTCACTCCCCATCCCTTTTCCCTTGAAATAGCTAAAATGAAGGGATGATGTCTGTTCCCCTCTCAGTTGGCTACAGTGAACCAGGTTTTTTTTTTAATTGGCTTGGAGGTGGAGGAGTGGAGCCTTTCCCAACCACCACAGGGGTCTGGTAACTCATGTTTGTTGTTTCTCTGTCTTTCATACTCCTGGGAGCTGTGTAGCACTGTCCTCATCTGCTGACCCCCAAAGTAGGTCCCTAGGAAAGCATTTGGCTCTTTCTCCATTGTTTTAATAAGAGCATTGAACTCTGCCTTTTAGTTTGATTCCATCTTCCCACAATCCTCCCTCAACATATGATTTTTGGAGACATAATTCTTTCCTCAAAATGTTTAAAATTTCTGCCCACACTGCATCCATATTGTGGTATGTTTTTGTACACCAAAGATACTCATTCATGTATTGTATGCACAACTTTATCTGTCCTTTTTCTTGTTGATGGGAATTTGGTGACTTTCCCTTTAGTGATTATCACCAATAAAGTTTCTTTAAAATCCTGGCGTATGTCTTATTGATTGCGTGCACATGATAGGAAAGAGAGGTTATGCTGACCATTGTGGACAAAATAAAGACAACACTGGAGGGGAAGATCCTAGCTGTGAGGAAAAGAATATTTGGCATTGACTTTGTGAATGAGCAAAATACAGAACCAGAGTAGATTGAGAATGGAAGGCAATGAATGCAAAATCCCTTACCACACCTGGAGACTGGCATAATACAGCATTCTTAGTAATTGAGCTTCTCCTCTCTATTCTGGTATGTACTACTCACCAAGAGTTCACTTCCCTATCTCTGCATTTCTCAACATTTCTAGGTTTATGGCCCATTAAGGAACATTTTTTACTATTTTACTCCTATATATTTATATATATTTTATATATATTTATATATATTTATATATTTTACCCCTATTTTACCCCTCATAATCCTTCTCTGCACCAATGAAATTTTAATAGTCCAGGTATTTTGCATGTCTTTTACAAAAAAGACATACATTCATTTAGAATGCCACATCATTATCATATATAATTGTATTTTCACCTGCTCAAAATGTCTTTTTGCATCTATCCTCCAGTGCCTGTGATAATTTTTTGCCCTACAGCTGGATCATTGGCTCTCAAACTTGACTTTCTCAAGTCATCACCTTGGAATGCTGTTAAAATGTAAATTAGGGTCCAGTAGGTCTTGGCTCAAGTGCTAGAGTGTGAATATCTGGGACACTCCCAGGTGAGTCTGAGGCTGCTTGACCATGGACAGTTCTTAAAGTAGAGAACATCAATGGTGAGGGGCTTTGTCATCATCACATTATCTTACTAATGCAGAAAACTTATTCATGAAGCTGCTGTATAGATCAGCAAGGTGCACACACATAACAGGGATGCTTATCTCAACATCCATCACTGACATATAGTTGTACAGGCAATGGGAAACCCCACTTCCTTGTCTCTTAGATGTATGTGATTTACCAGTTTAGGTAAGAGGGATGTAGTGGACATGGATCTTTGCAACAACTCATATAAATGAAAGTCTTGGCAAACATAGTGATTTTTCTTTTAACTTGGTTGGTGTCTTTAAATTATTCCTAATGTTTCCAACCTGAGCCTAGGAATTGTTGGGGGCATGGGGAAGTTATATTCTTCCTTCCAGGAAATCAGAATGTGCTGTTTGGTGGAGTTCCCATTTGAAATTCAAATAGAGAACAAAGACTAGGGAATTGTTATGAAGAAAGAGTTTTGAGTCATTAGATCCATTCACTTGGCAATATGTGACCTTGACCTAAATGTGAGGGCTTAAGAGATATCAGTCACTTGGAATTCCAAGGTTATGAGGTGGCAATGTTGAAGTGGCTTTACCAGCATCCTTCCCAGATGAAAACAGATATGATGACTCCAAAGTTCTCTCTTATGCACAAAAGATTTTTTGTTGTTGTTAGTTTGTTTCTTCAAAGAATTTGATTTTTTTCTCTTTTCATTGCTCTCCTCTGGATGTATTCTGATTTGAAAAATATTATTTGTGTGCATTAGTCATCAAGTGCAAAATGTAATATATTTCGCCTTATTATTACAATGTGCACATGAAATGCAACCATTTCAATATCTTAGCAACTTCATAAGTGAATGTTGCAAATATTCTAAGATCTGTCATGAATAAGTATCTACTTGGGGATAGCATTGAACTGAACTAATAGGATGCTGAATTAACACAATAACTTAAAGAAACTAAGTGTTTATTAGTATATATGGCACAGGTCTAAATTTAGGGTCCAGGGATAGCACAGCAACTCAATGATGTTATTGAGGATTAAATTCTTCCCTTAATCCCAGCTTCTTCAATGTGTGGTTGGCATCCTCGTGGTCACAGGGTATCTGCTGCAACTTCAGACACTGAATTCCATATCACAAGTAGGAAGAATAGGAGAAGAATTAAGGGTGAAGTAAATGGGGAGTGCCTCACATGTGTCATAAAATCCTTTTATTGAAGTTTATCATACATAGGTAAAAGTACCATATCACAAGCTTAATGAATTTTCAAAATCTGAAAGTATTCCAGAACCAGTGCAAGACTAAAAATCAAGACATGACAAGTCCTCCATGTCCACAAAGCATATTTTATTCCAGTTTTAGGCATCACTACTGCCAACAGGGTTATTATTATCCAGACTTCTAACAACTTAGACTACTTTTATCTCTTTAAAACTTTACAAAAAAAGAATTGCAATATGTGAACTCTTTTGTGTTTGGATTTTGTGCTCAACAGTTTGCTCCTGAGTTTATCTTAAAATTGTTTACATTAGGGAAATACATGGTTACCTAATAACTCACAAAAATGACAAATATTAACACTAATTACTGCACTTATTTGAAATTGGAGAAAGATATAAAATCACATAGGACATCTAAAAGGAGATGTGGATAAACTTAGGCAAAATAAATACAAAGGAATAAAATATAGAACATAATTGATGGATTCAAGTACAATAAAAACCTGCATTTCAAAAATATCATGATGAAAATAAAATGCAAATGAAGAATTAGGGGCTATATTTAGAATATGTTGAACATTACAAAACAACACAGAAAAATGTAGATATATCAATAGGTCTATTAATCCAATGAGAAATGAATTCTCAAGAAAAATGATTAAAGGTTTTAAACCAAAAACTTAGAAAGAATACAAGCATCATAAACCTGAATATATATCCATCTTCACTAATAATCAAGAAGGAGAAATGAAATAATTAAGAAAATCAAATTATCCAACCATGTTTGTAAAAGAAAATAAAAACATCCAATTGCAACGAGGCTGACATAGAATAGAAAAACTTTTCAATGGAAGAATTGTCAATGGAAAGTGGTTTGTCCCAGAAAAGGCTTGTGCTGAGTGGTTTTATTCTAATGTTTGATCTATTTGTAAGACTGACACCTCCAGAGAATGAACATTCCTTGGTCAAAGAACAGAATCTAAAATGCAAATTTTAAATCAGAAAAACTCCTGTTTCCTTTGAGATTTAACTATTATTATAATAAGACTTAGTATGTGTCAATATAATGAATGTTTAAGACACTGGCTTCAATTTAGGCACCCTGGGTTTGACCTTGTCTCTGTTCATCAAAACTGTGACCTTGAGCTAGTTGCCTTGTTCCTGTGAGCTCTTATTCCCTCATCTTTAACTAATGGAATATGAAAACTGTTAGATAAAAGAAGTATTACAAGAATTCAATGAGACAATATATATAAAAGGTTTAAACATGTTGCAACATAGGGTTGTCATAGTTTTTATTATTCAATAGTGTTGAACTAATTTTCTTCTTCAAAAGCTTTCATTAATTCTGTATGTTTGTATTTCTGTGGTGCAGATACCACTTCATATTTAACCATCCATGCCTCCGTGACAATCCATTCAACAAATATACACTGATCATAAGCTGCATACCAAGGACAGTACTAGGCATTGTACTTACAAATAGGGATATGTGAAATTTGAAATTAAAGAAATCCACATTGGAATGAGATAAAAGTCCAGGACATTTGGTAGAAATGAAAAAAAAAAATGAATGACATAATAAGAGGGGAAATCTTTTAATTTATTTCATTAACATAACCCTAGAATATCATGTCTGTAAATAAGTTTTCAGGGGACCATTTACAAATAGGCATAGACACAATCAGTTCTGATGACGTATATTAAATGTGTGAGAGAGGATTCATTTTAAATAAAATCTAAGTCATTAATGTAAATATCTGCGTGTATGTCAAGTTCAATTCACCAAACCTAAAATTACTAATTAGGAAGTTGAAAAGGAGACCCAAGATATGAAACTGTTAGAGGCCTGAGGTCACAGAGTGAACAAATAGCCTGAAATCTAAAGAAAGTCAGTGTTTCCCAAAATAAATGAATTGTGAGGAGTGGACTGACTGGAAAGAGTGTGAAGGAACACAGAATGAACATACAATCAGACATGATTTCAGTGAAAATTTTATTGAATCACTAAAGTTTTTGGTGTGGTCTGTCTAGGATAATGAAACTGAGTCTTTGGGATATTACTTCCCTGGATTCTAAGACCAATATTCATGTATGCATAAAAGACTTTTGTCCCAGAACAAGGCAAAGAGAATTGTGAGTTTGGCAAGGAATACTCAGAGTTTATAAAGGATCAAGGAGGTAAAGGTATGACACAAATTGCATCAAATATAGAACAATGGAGTGGTTCATTTTCAAGAGCTATTTGGGACACTACCATTCTTGAATTTGCTGGTGTTGATGAGCCCATTTGTGTGGATTTCTTCATTGGTATATGATGAGCACATGGGTGTGAGATGTGTATGTGGTGAGTGACAATATATGAGCAAAACCAAGGCTTAGTTCACAAGATAAAAGTGAAAAATAGATTTTGGTTAGCAGAAAAAAATTTCTTTTATGCTCATATTGATGCTTAGACTATCATGTCTAATAAATGAAAAAAATTGAAGGAATTTAATCAGAAGAATATCATAATTACATTCAAGACTATGATCCAGTGCAAATAAAATATTGATTATGTGATTTTGTGCTTTGCAAGATATTACAAAAAGGGTAAATAACACATCATGTTCATAAAGTGTTATAAATTATTAAGCTTTAACCAGCAACAGGAAAGACACTGTGATAATGGGTGCATAAAATCAATCCTTAAATGAGGTGGAACTCATTTACATTTTTTATCAAGATATCTAGTTCTAGCAACATTTGTCAAAAGATTTTCTTTCCTCCTTGAATTGTGTTAGTATCTGATGAAAATCTGTTATACATGTATGTGTGGGTCTATTCCTGGACTGACCTGTTCTATTGATCTGTATGTCTATCTTTAAACTGTTAATGCAAAGTCTAGATTATTGTAGTTTTGTAAAAATCTTGTAATTGGGTTGAGTGAGAACTCCAATTTTGTTCCTATTTTAAAGAGTGAACTTATTCTTTACCCTTTGCATTTCCCTGTAAATATTAGAAAGGCTTGTTAGTGTCTACCAAAATGAAAGTATGCATCAATTTATATGAATTTCACCACAATTATAGATCAATTTAGAGAGAACTGATAAATAAACTATAAGTAATCCTCCAGTTCATTAATATGAATTCAGATGAGGACTCTATGATTTCTGCTCCCCGATTATGAAAAATGAACATTCACATTTTCTTGAGATCAGGTGGATCTGTGAATGTGATGTATTTCACTTTGTGATTACATTACATTATATGACAATAGGCAGGAATGTTTCAGTTGTAAATAGAAATCATTTACATTCTCTTTGAGTTGATTAATGGAGAGTGCAACTAGACTGGATCTAATCAAAAGTGGTGAGCCCTTAAAAGAGACTGGGTCTTTCCTGAAGGGAAAGATTCAACTCTTGGGAGAGATTCTGCTGTTAACCTTGAACGATAACCTGAAATGAAGTGAGAGGGACATATGGATAAAACTTGAGAACATATTCAGGAATTGGGATTGAGTCTCA
>JAQZBX010029790.1:0-17012 GCA_029593785.1 Cabassous unicinctus
TAACCATAGTACAATGATCAAAACTAGGAAATTCATGTTGATACAGTACTCTTAACTAAACTACAGGCTTTATTTGGATTTGGCCAGTTTTTCACTAATGCCCTGTTTTAGTTTTCCTGGTTGCTGAAGCAAATGCTATGCAATGGGAATTTATTGGTTCACAGGTTTGAGGCTAGAAAAAGTCCAAATCAGGGCATCATCAAGGTGATGCTTTCTCCTGAAAACTGGCATTCTGGGGCTGGCTGCCAGTGATCCTTGGTCCTGGGCTCCTCTGTCACATGACAATGCACGTGGCAGCCTCTCCTGGCCTCTCCCTTCTCTTCCAGGTTCAGGTGACTTTCAGCTTCTTGCTTCCCGTGACTTTCTCTCTGTGTGCCTGAATTTCATTCTGCTTATAAAGGACTCCAGTAATAGGATTAAGATCCATCCTGATTGAGTTTGGTCACACCTTAACTGAAATAATCTCATCAAAAGGTCATACTTAAAATGGGATTACACCCACAGGAATGGATTAAGTTTAAGAACATGTTTTTCTGGGGTACATACAGCTCCAAACCACCACATTCCACCCCTGAATCCTCAAAAGACATGTTCTTTCTACATACAAAATACTTTCATTCCATCACAATATCCCAAAAGCCTTGAGTCATTTCAGTAACAATGTTAAGTACAAAATCTCATCAAAATCTGTTATGGGGGGAGCAGATGTGGCTCAAACAGTTGGGTGCCTGCCTCCCACATGGGAAGTCCCGGGTTCCTTTCTCAGTGACTCCTAAAGAAGACGAGCAAACGCCGCAATGAGCAGACACCACAACCAGCTAGACGCCGCAACCAGCAGATGACACAACTGCTGCAACCAGCAGACGTCACAATCGCTGCAACAAGCAGATGCCACAATGAGCAGACATTGCAACCATCAGATGATACAACCAGCCGGGAGCAGAAGTGGCTCAAGCGGTTGGGTACTTGCCTTCCACATGCGAGGTCCTGGGTTCGGTTCCTGGTGCCTCCTAAAGAAGACAAAGAGATGGACGAGGGAGCCATCTCGGGTGGGAGGAGGATTTAAAAAAAATTTTTTAATACGTTATGGGTGGGGAGAAGATGTAGCTCAAGTGGTTGAACATCTGCTTCCTGTGTACAAGGTCCTGGGTTCGATTCCTGGTACCTCCTAAAAACAAAAACAAAACAAACAAGCAAGCAAACAAACAAAAACCCAACTTGGGGGAGCTGGTGTAGCTCAGTGGTTGACCACCAGCTTCCCACATATGAGGTCCTGTGTTAAATCCCCAGCATGATGGAAGTAGGATGACCAAATACCTTAAAGTAACTGTTTCTCTCCCTGTTGCTAGGATACAAAGGAAAGAATTATCTGTAAATTAGAAGGTAATGAGATCCAACCCATTCTTGGTGCCAAATTCCAGTTCTTGTGGTGGAGAATATCCTGTTGAAGCAATGAAGTATGAAGACCAGCTTCAACCGGTTGACCAGACTTGTGCAGAAGAAGCCCCTTTACTGTCCTCATTTCAACTTGCTTAATTAACATAGCAAAATTCCCACGCAGGGGTGGAGTTATCCGCCCCTTTTTTGATCATGCAATGTATGTGCAAGCATGATTTCCTGAACATACTAATCAGACAATTATATAACTAGCTATGTGTGTTCATCCATATGCATAAAAGCTAATGCATAGTCAAAGCCAATGCTAGTAGTAACTTAGGTATTTAAGCAAGAGTAAAACCGCAGCACGGGCAGTCGGGTCTGAGTCGTTTTGGACCAACCTTGGTTCCTGTCTGCAGACATAATAAATGTATGTTCTGCCTAATTCTCGTGTTCAACTTTTTTCTCTGGTTATTCCCCAAGGCTTTGGGGGCTAACACCGGTACCTCAAAAAAATTTTTTTGTTGTGGGTATGGCCTCTCCTGGGGTACAATTCCCCTCTGGCTGTGAACTTGTAAAATATGGAAAACAAGCTATCTGCTTCCAATATAAAATGGAAGGACAGGCACGGGATAGACATTCCCATTCCAGATGGGAGAAATTGGGAAGAAAGCAAGGGTCACGGTTTCCAAACAATTCTGAAACCCAGTAGGGCAAACTCCATTAGATCTCAAGGTCTGAGAATCATCTGTGGAGTAATGTTTTGTCCTCCAGGCTTGATGGCGGGGCAGCCCCAACCCTTCCAAGCACTTGCACAGTGGCCATGCTGTCTCCAAATACTGGGGTGAAGGCTCCACCTTCTCCAAGCATTGGGATGGTGTCCAGGCTCTACACAAATGCCAGGACACAGGCCCCACCCTCTCCAAGCCTTGGGGTGGCAGAACTCTACCTAAACAATGGGGCAGAAGGCCTGCCCCCTCCAAGTGCCAGGGTGAACCTGCTTTTCCACCCAAGGGTATGTGGTGAAACGTCATCCCCAGCACTCCAGTATCTCTTTCTGGAGGAACCATTGTTACTAGTTTCTTTTGTATCCTTTAAATGATATTCAAAAGTACACAAGCCAATAGGTGCATCTGCTCTCCACCCAACTCACTTTTTGTATACAGGTGATAACATACTATGAGCAGGATTTCTGTGGCTTGCTTTTGTTTCTTATCGAAATATCTTGGCGAGTGTTGATATTAGTCCCTAAAGAGTTCTCTCTTTTTTTAAGTTCTGCTTGTGTTCCACTCTGTGAATGTATGGTAATCCCTTACTGATGGACATTTAGATTGTTTCTAGTCTTTCATTATAAAAACAATGCTGCACATGTGTGAGGATCTCTGAGGATAAATGGCTCCAAGTGGAATTGAGTAAAAAACTATGTGCATGTATGATTTTGATAACAATGATCAGATTCCCCTCCAAAAAGGTTATACCCATTTGCATTTCCACCAGCTATGTGAAGTACACACTGTACTTTTTTTATTATTGAAAAACAAAAACTGTTTCTAATCTGTGCTGTTAGCAGTAAAGATAAAGTTACCCTTGGCTAGTGACTGGATGGGGACAAAGAGTGTTTCTGGGAGCTTGTCCTGGGGGCTGGTTAATGGATATGTTCAGTTTGCAATACTTCATTGAGCTGTATATACTTATGTATGCTTATGATATAGACACTATTCTGTGTGTATGTCCAATAAAGTGTTTTTTTAAAACTCAATAAAAGTTCAAATTAAAATGACAACTAAGGAGCAGATGTAGCTCAAATGGTTAAGCACCTGCCTCCCATATACAAGGTCCAAGGTTCGATCTCTGGTACCTCCTAAAAACAAACAAACAAACAAATGAAAAAAACAACTCTCATTGGGGAGCAGATGTAGGTCAGTGGTTGAGCACCTGCTTCCCATGTATAAGGTCCTGGGTTCAATACCCAGTACCTCCTAAAAAAGAAAAAAAAAAACAACAAGTAAATGTGCCCTTTAGTATTGGAGGGAGGGAAGCAGTGGGGGGAGAAAAAAAGGGTGGGGGTAGCCGTCTGATCGACACCTGAGAAGTCTCTGAGGCTTGTCACTCCAATAAGCTGAGAGTGGCTGCCTCAAAGTGAGAGCTTCTGACTGGCGAAGGTGCTATTCTCTCATTGCCTTCCGGCTGCTTCCGATTGTCCTTTCTCATGTCTTGACAAACATCATAGCAACATGTCACCTGAATGAGCCGCTGAGAAAGGGCCACTTTTGGAGAATGTGCTTCCGGAGACGAGTGCTCCCCAGCTCCCGGCTCTGCTTCTGCTCCCAACTGTCCCACGTGGTCCATCTGCTTCCCTTCCAAGGATCCAAGAAAGAGAATCTGCAGAAACACGCAGGACCCCTGGGGGTTCAGCCCGCCAGTGACTGTCCAGACTCGTTCCTTCCAGGCGCTGCTGCCTCTGACATCTCAGCAGCCTGCGCCACTCCCCAATATGAGAAATTACAGTCCTCTCAATCTTACCACTCTGTTCGCCCCCCCCGCCCAGTTCCCTGCCCTGCCCTTCTGTAGCTCAAGTGTGCCTGGGCAGTTTAGCCAGGGTCCCCTGCACCTGAGGCAAAGATTTTAGTCTCTGGTCTCTTCAACCTTGGAATGCATTTTTTTTCTATTTTTTAAAATTTATTGAAGAATATCACTCATACATGAACATACATAAACAATAAGTGTATAGTAATAGTTGTGAGCTTACAAAACAAACATACACAACATCATACAGGGCTCTCATAACTTGCCCTACCACAAATAACTTGCATTGTTGTTAAATATTTTTAACTAATGATTAAAGAGCATCCTCAAAATATTACTACTGGCGACGGATGTGGCTCAGACGGTTGGACGTCCGTCTCCCATATGGAGGGACCTGGGTTCGATCCCTGGGACCTCCCGGTTTAAAAAAAAAAAATTACTACTAACCAAAGTATTTTCTCCAGACCCACCCTATTATTATTTTTATATCATTTATACACGAGCATACATAAACAATAAGTATATAGTAAAAGTTGTGAACTTAGAAAGCAAACATGCAGAACATCATACAGGGCTCCCTTACATCAACCCTCCACCAACAACTTGCATTGTCATGAGACATTTGTTACAAATTATGAAAGAATATTGTCAAAATCTTACTACTAATTATAGTCCTTATCTTACATTTGGTGTATTCTTCCCCCAAACCACCTTATTATTTTTAAAATAAATTTTTATGACAGAACTTGTAAACTTATAAAACAATCATGCACATGTGCAGAATTCTCCAACAACACCCCTCTATCAACACACCACATCATGGTGAAATATTTGTTACAGATTATGAGATAATATCATCCGATTATTACCAGGTCCACAGCATACATTTGGCACACATTTTCCATACAACACAGTACATCTTTGGCATAGATGCATGAATATTACATTATTACTGTTAACCACATTCCATAGGTCACTCCAGTTGTATTTTTCCCATGCTTCTCCACATTCCCACCACCCTGCAACAGTGATGTATATCTGCTCTAGCTCACAAAGGACACTCTTGCATCTGTACCATCAGCCACTATTGTTATCCACCTCTGGGTTTACTGTGCTATTCAGTGCCTAGATTATTCTCTAGCTTTCTGTCAATTGGCATTTACATCCCTAGACTATCATTTTCAGTCACATCTCTTGGGATGCATTTTAAAAGAAAACACAGATAATTGCTAGAACCAAAGGGGACAGTGGGTGGAGGGAGGAAGACGAGGGGCTTGAATCCCGGCCGTGGGATTTATACATGGCACGTGACCTTCAGTTTCGGTTTATTCTTCTCTAGGTTGGGCTTATGAGGAAATCAAAGAAATGATGTATGTGAAAGGGTCGGTGTAGTGCCTGAATCCAGCAGGCACTAGATGGCCTGCTCTGGGGTGGCAGCTGTTGGTGTTGGTGTTGATACTGTTCAAGCCCCAGCTGGTAGGGAGGTGGGGAAAGAGATGTCCAGACCAAGGTCTGTAAGTGCGCTTTGCAGATCATACATGTTGGTTGGTTTCAACATAGATGAGAAGCCCTCTGCATTCTGGTCAACCCCATCCCATGATGGAAATCTTCAACTGGAAGAGGCTCAGGAAATCAGGGGTAGGAGGATGAAGAGCTGAGAATCTCGGCCTGGGACAAAAGAGAAGAGACCATATGGGGGGTGGGAGGCAAAGGGATGCGACCCCTGCTCCAGGTGTCTGAAAGGTGGCCATGGAGGAGAGAGGGCAGGTGTGGGCCCAGAGTGTGAGCCCAGGTGACAGTTCCAGTATCAGCAGGTGGAAGATCCAGGGAAGATGATTTCTTTTTCATCTAAGGTCCTTTAACAGGGAGTGTGTTTCCCCTGCTGGGAAAGTTGAGTTCACTTACTTGGTCAACAGACATGACCTATTGGCCATCCCCACTTGTATGTCAACTAGGCTCCTTGACTTAACAGGCCCTAACTTGATGTCCCCCTTTCTTTCCTCTGGTCTTTCTCATCGCAGTAAATGATACAAACATCCACTCAGTTGCTAAAGCCCCACATCTGGGAATAAACTTCTATTTCTCCCCTTATCTCATCTCACACCCCTCCCATCCATTCCATTAGCAAATTCTGTGTGTTCTACCTCCAAGCATATCTCACTTCCTACCACTTCTTTGCATCTCCATGGCCTCCACTCGGTGCCACCATCCTCTCTCACCTGGCTTACTGCAAGAAGCCCCTGTGCTTCCTTTCTTACTCCCACCCCTATCCATTCTCTACAACCCAGCCAGGCGACTTTCTAAAACTTGAATCTGATCATGTTCCTTCTCTGCTTAAAACTTTCCAGGGAGTGGTTGTGGCTCAAGTTGTTGAGCACTTGCTTCCTACATGGGAGGTCCTGGGTTCAGTTCCCAGTGCCTCCTAAAAACAGAAAAACGACAAGCAAACAAATGAAAAAACCAACTCAGGGGAGCCAATGTGGCTCAGTGGTTGAGCACCATCTTCCTACATACAAGGGCCGGGTTCAATTCTTGGCCCCCAGTACCTAAAACAAAAACAAAAACAACTTTCCAGTGGCTTTCCATGGCTCCTTACCACATCCTACAAAGAATATATGATGTGGCTGTGGCTTGACTGACTTCATTGCCTACCACTCTCCCTATTGACCAAGCTCCAGCCACACTGGCCTACCTCAGAGCCTTTGCACTTGCTACTTCCTTATCATCTTTATCCCTGGCCTCTTTTTCTACATAGCATTTATCATTATGAGACACACTGTAAATCATCACTTCCCAACCATTTGAACACTAAGGCATACAGAAAATTTACTTTATGTATTTTGGCCATGTTAATAGGTGCATATACATTTAGAATGCTATGCTATTCTGGAGTTTGTCTGCTTTGTCTCTGGTATTCTCACACCCACTCTTCCCCTCCCCCTCCTTAGCTTAAAGTCCATTTTGTCTGTTCTTAATTTAGTTACAACAATATCTACTTGGTTAGTGTCTATAAGGCACATTATTTTACAGGCGCAATTATTTTAAATTAATTTTAATTAAATTGATTAAACTTTTATTGTATTAAAGTATATATAACTCATAATTTCCTATATGAACCACTTTCAAGTGTATAATTCAGTCATATTAATTACACTCATAATATTGTGCTACCATTACCAATATCCATTATCCCACATTTTCTTTAAACAGAAACTCTGTATCTATTAAACAATAACTTTCCCTTTCCTCTCTTCCAGCCTCTGTTAACATCTAATCTTTCTGCCTCTATGAATTTGCCTATTCTAGATATTTCATATAAGTGGAGTCATACAATATTTGTCCTTCTGTGTCTGGCTTATTTCACTTAACAGGATGGTTTTAAGGTTTATCCATATTGTAGCATCTACTAGAACTTCATTTCTTTTTATAGCTAAATAATATTCTATTTTATGTATATACCACATTTTGTTTATCCATTCATCTGTTGATGGACACTTGGGTTGTTTGCACCTTTCATCTTTTGTGAATAATGCTGAATTGAACATTGGTGTACAAGTATCTGTTTGAGTTCTTGTTTTCAATTCTTTTGTGTTTATATTAAAGTGGAATTGCTGGATCATATGGTAATTCTATGCCTAACTTCTAACCACCGAAATTATTTCCACCATTTTCCATTGCCAGCAGCAATGCATAAGAGTTTCAGTTTCTCCACATCCTTACCAACACTTGTTATTTTCCATTTCTTTGATTATAGTCATCATAGTGGGTGTGAAGTAGTATCTCATTGTGGTTTGATTTGCATTTCCCTAATGACTAATGATGTTGAGCATCTTTTCATGTGTTTATTGGCCATTTGTATATCTTCTTTGGAAGAATGTCTATTTGTGTCCTTTGCCCATTTTTAATTTGGGTTGTTTGCTTTTTTTTGTTGTTCTCAGTTTTTGATAGTCTGAAATGTCTTTATTTAGCTTTTCTTCTTGAAAGATATTCTCTCTGAGAATAGAATTCTAGCTTAGCAATAATTTTCTTTTAGCACACTGAAGCTATCATTCAACTCTCTGCTGGCTTCCATTTCACTGTTGAGATGTCAGATGTAGTCTAATTCTGTGAATCAGTCAGCTTTTGCTAGATTATGCTGCAGTAACAAACAGTCCTTATCTCATTGGCTTGTAACAACAAAGGTTTATTTCTGGCTCATGGTATATGTCCTTTGTGAGTCAACTGCAGCTCCAACCTGGGACATTCCAGTCTCCTGACAGAAGGAAAAGAGCAATGGCAAAATCACATGATGGTTCTTAAAGCTTTTGCTGAGAAGTGGCATACATCACTTACTCTCACGTCATTGGCCAAAAGCATGATGTCAGCAGGTTAGGGAAATATTTTCCTTCTACAGGTACTGGCAGCAAATAATTGGGAACAATAATGCAATCTACCACACTGTGGCTTCTTGGAAGAATTCTCTATCAGTTAGGGTCTGCTCAGGAAAATATAAACCATGCTAGGTTTTTTAAACAAAAGGGATGTAATACACAAGATGGACTGTTTACATGGATTTTGGATGACTGAAAGAACAGAAGAGGATGTTGAGATTACTTGGATATTAATCACTACAGGAAGCAGCTACCACCCCCCAGCCTGCGAGGGAAAAAAAAGGGAAGAGGGGGTTTACCAGGACTTAAAACCTTGGAGGAGGACATCCCAGCTGGTGGTGGGACCATATGAAGAGCCCCACTGTCTTGTACTCCTGCCTCCAAGTGGGTTCGGTATGGCTGGTTGAAAGGAACTGGATGCTGTAGCTGTAGATATCCTTTTCAGCATCCTGAAATGAAGCCAACAGGAAATGGAAATAGGAAGGAAGCCCCCTCTCCCATCTCTTGCCCGCCAATCTCCCTTGAGTGCCTCCCGTTGGCAGAACATAACAGGAAATCAGCTGGCAAGGGGTTCTGGGAAATGTGCTTTGCAGACCCTAACCCCAGCATCACAGAGTAGATTATGAAAGTGTGACCTTAGCCCTGAGAGACAAGGGGGAAATAACCAGCACTATTATCTATTGCCTTCTTCTGGCTGCTTTTACAATTTTTCCCTTTGTAGAAATCATCTACATTTTCACTATGATGGGTTGAAGTGTGGATTTCTCTTTGTTTATTCTGCTTGGGATTTATTTGAGCTCTCAAATCTGTAGCTTGATGTCTTTCACCCATTCTAGGAACTTCTCAGCCATATCCTTGCAAATATTGCCTCTGTGCCAGTCTCCCTATCTCCTCTTCTTCTGAGATTGCAATGAAACATATGAGAGATCTTATTGTAATGTCCACAGCTCTAACCTTTTCTTCTGCATTTTTATTCCTTTTGTCTCTCCATATTTCTTTCTCTATAGTTTCTTCTGAGATGTTTTCTAGTTTTCTAATTAATTCTATAGCCATGTCTAATCTGCTATTGAATCCATCCATTGAGTTTATAATTTTTTTTTGGTTGAAGTTTTTAGTTAGAGGTTTCCCATTTATTCCTTTTTCACATAAGGTATATAGTCTTATAGACTTTCCAGCTCTCTGCTGAAATTTTCAAGTTCGGTATTTAACATCTTTTTTTATTTTATTACATAAAATGGCATTTAATTTATTGAACATGTAAGTGTAATGGTTTTACAGTTGGAGTTATGGCTCTACATCTGTTGCTTATTGTTTCTGATGATTTTAGCTTGAGATTGTCTTGCTTCCTCATGTTTGATTATTTTTGTACATTGAATATCATGTTTGAGAAATTATTTGTAGAAATAATTTGACATAGAGTTATTCTGTCATTCACCAAAGAGAATTTGCTTTTGCCCAGTGCCTGGTGGGGGATTAGCAAAATGAGATCACCTTAGTTCATATTTGGGGCATGATGTTTTCTGGGGCACCTAGATGACTCAAAGCTGGGCTACTATACAGGTAAGGGCTGGTTTACTTTCGTTTCACCATTACTTCTGGAGTGTAGTCCTCTAGTGCCTGAACCCAATGTGTGTGTGGGGGTGGGGTGGGGTGGGGTATCAGTTCCTAATCTGTTCTGTGATTTTTGTCTCCAGCCCTGCAAGACCACCGAAAGGGAAGCTTGGCTTCTCAGCCACTTCTTTCCAATTGGCAAAAGCTTCCAGGGCAGCTGCAGCCTCAGGTATCACCTGATTGGAGTCCTAGCCTTTCCTGGACCTCAGCCCACCAATTCCTCTTGTTTTATTAGGGCTTTGAAAGTTTTAAGAATGTGTGGGTATATATAAATATTTTAAACATTTTGACCAGCTTTTTTTTTTTAGCTGTCTTCGGCAGAATGTTTTGTGCAGAGTACTTGTTTGCCACGACTGGAAGGGGAGGTCCTGGTTTGCCTTTTAAACTACCAAATGGCCCTGAGCGTGGGAAATGGATTAGGGGGTGCAAGAGCGGTTGGGTTAAGCAGTTGTGTTCACCCATGTGGCAGCTGCTGAGAGCCTGGATGAGGGTATTGCAGATAAAGCTGGAAAGAGGACAGATGTGAGAGATATTCTGGATGCTGAATTGACAGGACTTGGTATTTATAAGTTTTAAAACAAAATCGATCTCTTCATCAATCAGTTTGAGTTTCCCTTTTTGTAAACCATTATTTCCACCAATCCAATCCCCCAGGGCCAGAATTTGCAGATCTAAGTTTGGCCGTGAAGAGTTGGCTTTTCTGGCATCTTTGTCAACCATAATTTTTACCCTGTGCTGCTTTAGCCGCTGTCAGTTTCAGTGATATACATTTCTCAGGGAACCCGGGAGAGGACGCCGCGTGCGGCTGGGAGGTCCTGGAAGAGGCTGGCGTAGAGGCGGGGCGGGGAGGGAGCCTTGGTCCGCCCGCAGGGGTCGAGGACGGAGAAGATGTAGGGAAGGGAGTGCTCGGCAGGGCTGGAGTCAGGTGAGCACCCCGGAAAGGGCAGGACCCCGCTCGCCATTCCTTCCCACTTCCAGGCTGCAGGACCTCCTCTTGTTCCGGAACGCAGGGAATGGATTAGGGGAAGGAAACTGGGAGTGGTAGCTCCTGTGATTCAGCCGGCTCTTGGTCCAGGATGAGGGTGCCCGTCTGGATTTAAAGGGCCGGGAGTCGCCCTCCGCCCTCCCAAGACGCTGCTGCCCGGCCTGGTCTCACCCTGGAGGCCCCGTGAGCCCGGCACTGCCTCCCTCTCTCCTCCCTGCCTAGTCGGTGCTGGGTCGAGTGCTGCCCGCTGCACGGCCACGTGATCCCTTTCTAGAGCTGCCAGTTTTAGCAAATAAAAATTCAGGAAACCCAGTTAAATCGGAACTTCGGATAAACAACGAATTATTTTTTTAGATTTATAGAAAAGTTGCCAGGATAATACAGAGAGTTCTCCTATACTTCACATTTTATTGTTAACATCTGATATTAGTATGATAACTTTGTCACAATTAATGAATCAATATGAATACAGTATTTTTTTTTTTTTTTTAGGAGGTACCAGGGTTTGAACCCAGGACCTGATACATGGGAAGCAAGGAGCTCAACCACTGAGCTACATCCACTCCTCAATGAGAGCTGCGTTTTTTTGTTTGTTTTTAGGAGGTACCAGGGAATGGAACCCAGGACTTCCTTTCTACATGGGAAGCACAAGTGGTTGAGCTACATCTCTTCCCCCTTAGTTTTTACTTGGTGCCCTTTTTCTGCCCCAGGATCCCGTCCAGGATGCCACATTATGTTTGTTTATTTATTTATTTTAAAGATTTATTTTATTTATTTCCCCATCCCCCTGTTGTTTGTGCTTATTGTCTACTCTCTGTGTCCGTTCATTGTGTGCTCATCTTCTTTTTTAGAAGGCACCGGGAACTGAACCTGGGACTTCCCATGTGGGAGGGAGGTGCCCAATAGCTTGAGCCACTTCTGCTCCCTGCTTGTTGTGTCTCTCGTTGTGTTTCCTTATTGTGTCTCTTCATTGCATCATCTTGCGGCATCAGCCCGTTGCATCAGCTCACTGTCTTGCTTGTCTTCTTTAGGAAGCACCAGGAACTGAACCCGGGACCTCCCGTTTGGTAGGCGGGCACCCAACTGCTTGAGCACATCTGCTTCCCCACATTGTGTTTAGTTGTCATGTCTCCTTAGGATGGTCTCGGCTGTGACACTTTCTCAGACTGCTTGTTTTTGATGACCTTGATAATTTTAAGGAGTACAGGTCAGGTATTTTGTAGAATATTCTTCAATTGGAATTTAGTCTTTATTAGAGAAGTTGTGGTTTACAGAAAAATCATACATAAAATACAAAGTTCCCACAAACCACCCTATTATTAACACCTTGCATTAGTGGGGTACAATTGTTTGTTTGTTACAATTCATGAAAAAACATTTTTATAATTATACTGTTAGCTATAGTTCACTGTTTACAATAGGGTTCACTGTGCTGTACAGCCCTATGTTTTGTTTCCTTTTTTACAAATTTTTATTCTAGTAACATATATACAACCTAAAATTTCCCCTTATAACCACATTCACATATATCATTCAGTGCTGTTAATTTATTCACAATGTTGTGCTACCATCACCACCATCCATTACCAAAACTTTCCGATCAACCCAAATAGAAACTGTACAATATAAGCATTGACTCTCCATTCCCTATCCACACCCTGTCCCCTGGTAACCTAGATTCTAGATTCTGACTCTATGAGTTTGTTTATTCTAATTATTTCATATCAGTGTGGTCATAGGATATTTGTCTTTTTGTGTCCGGCTTATTTAGATCAACATGACGTCTTCAGGGTTCATCCATGTTGTTGCCTGTATCAGAACTTCAATCCTTTTTTACATCTGAATAATATTCTATTGTATGTCTATACCACATTTTTTTTATCCATTCATTGGTTGACAGGCACTGGGTTGCTTCTATCTTTTGGCTATTGTGAATAAAGATGCTATGGACATTGTTGTGCTTTGTATGCCATTTGTATTCTAAAAATAATTATTGTTTATATTAGTGTTTATCTAGATTCTAGTTTAACTTGACGTTCTAGATTATCTGGCAACTTTAGTGCTCTTCTGGCTCTCCCCTCCTTTTCATCCCTATTCTGACTCAGGCCCCCTGAACCACTGCAAACCCCTCCTGGTGGGAGGTCTCAATGCTTCCTCACTGGCCTTCTCATGGCTGCTTTCCACACCCGTCACCACAGTTATCCAGCCAATGCCCAGCTCTGATTGTGTCACTAAAACCCTGGCCCTGGAGGTTGCAAACTGACCTATAAATAAACATGGTTTGTTTGGCCTACACAATGGTGATGTGTTTTTTCAATCAGGAAATTTCATTTCATATATAGACTTTCACTTTATAGCTGCTTTGCTTGCCTCCTCTTTGCCCCATTGGTGAGGGAGGGAATTCTGCACTAGTGTTCTGGGGATTACCGAGCACCTGACACCTGACAAGGGACACATGAGATCAACAGCAGTTTTTTTGTTTTTTTCAGGAGGTACTGGGGATTGAACCTGGGACCTTGTACATGGGAAGCAGGCACTCAACCACTTGAGCTACATCCGTTCCGCCTAGCTGCTTTATTTTTTTAAGATTTATTTACTTATGTCCCCCACCCCCTCATTGTCTGCTTTCTGTGTCCACTCGCTGTGTGTTCTTCTGTGTCTGCTTGTCTTCTCCTTAGGTGGCACCAGGAACCAATCCTGGGACTTTCTGGAGTGGGAGAGAGGCACTCAATCTCTTGCGCCACCTCAGCTCCCTGGTCTGCTGCATCTCTTATTCTCTCTCCTCTGTGTCTCTTTTTGTTGTGTCATCTTGCTGTACCAGCTCTCTGTGTGGGCCAGCATTCCATTCGGCCAGCACTCCTATGTGGGCCAGCTCTCCGCTTGGGCCAGCTTCCCATGCAGACCAGCTTGCCTTTACCGGGAGGCCCCAGGAATCAGACCTTGGACCTCCTACATGGTAGACGGGAACCCGATCGCTTGAGCCACATCCACTCCCCCCAGCCCCCCAGCTACTTTTGAAACACACACACACAAATAGATCCCCATGGCTGAGCATCCACTATGCTGATGCTGGGGAAACAAGGAAAATGTCCTTTGCTGAGCCCCCAGATGAGTGTGAGCGTCTGTTGGCAGAGTTTATGGGGAGGAGAGACCCCTGATCATGGCTGTGGGTAGGGCTCAGAAGAGGTTCCCTTATGGGGAAACCATTCAGCTGCCTCTAGCTTGGAAGTGAAAGAGTTTCCCACTCAGAGAAAACAACCTGTGCAAAGCACCATGTCTGAGCGGTGTGGCCCACATGGAGCCTTCCTTCCTGGGAAAGGGGGGCGGGGGCAGAGCTGGATCACAAAGAGTCCTGAAGGCCAAGATCAAGACTTTTGACTCTAGCAGAAGTAAGTGGAAGCCAGTGGAATTTTTTTTTTTTAATTTTTAAAAGTTTTTGTTATTTTTATTAGAGAAGTTGTAGGTTTACAAATCATGCATAAAATACAAAGTTCCCATTTACCACCTTATTATTAACACCCGGCATTGAATTTCTTACAATTCAGGAAAGAACAGTGTAATTACAACAGTAATTGTACTGCTAACTATACTCCATTCTTTACAATGGGGTTCACTGTGTTGTACAGTACTGGTTTTTTGTTTTTTGTTTTTGTTTGTTTTTGAGGTACCAGGGGCCAGGGATTGAACCTGGAACCACATATGTGGGAAGCTGGTACTCAACCACTGAACCACATCGGCTTCCCTGAGTTGTTTTTTGCTTGTTTGTTTGGCTTGTTGTTTGTTTTTTATTTTTAGGAGGCACCAGGAACTGACCCCGGGACCTCCCATGTGGGAGGCGGGCGCTCAATGGCTTGAGCCACATCCGGTCCCTATACAGGACTGTTTTTTGTTTTGTTTTGTATTTTTAACTTTTATTCTAGTAACATATATACAACCTAAAAATTCCTCTTTTAGCCACATTCACATATGTAATTCAGTGCTGTTAATTACACTCACAATGTTGTGCAACCATCACCACCATCCATTACCAAAATTTTCCGATGAACCCAAATAGAAACTCTGTACAATAAGCATTAACTCCTCATTTTGTACCCCCACCCTGTCCCCTGGTAACCTATACTCCAGATTCTGACTCTATGAGTTTGTTTATTCTAATCATCTCATATCAGTGAGGTCATACAATACTTGTCCTCAGTGGAGAAGTTAAATAATGAGCTCTGTATTTTACTAGAATGTAAAACTCATGAGGGCAGGATCTAGCTGTTTTTTTCCAGAACACTTGGCAATGACTGAAGAAACAGTGGTGCAAGGCACGAATGAGTCAATGAATGAACGTGCTGTTGGAAGGTCATCCAGGCAACAATGAGAGGATTGAGTGGAGTGGGCAGAGTCAGGAGGCCTGGGAATCAGGTGAGGGGGAGAAGGTTCTGCCTGGCCTGCAGCCGACAATGGGAGCTGAGTGGAGAGAGGTTCGGAAAGGGGTCTACAAACCGGCTTTATTCCCTTCACTTTGAGCGCTGGGGCTCTGCCTGGGCAGTGGCTTTGCGTAGTGTCTGGCACAGAGTGGTGGCTCAAGAACTATTTGTTGGATGAATGAACATTCGAAGTCTAATCAAAGACAGAACCTCCTGCCCTCGGCACCAGCAATTTGGGGTCTGGTCTGGAACTGCTATTCTTCCCTGCTTACAAAGAGCAATCATAGCAATCATCTCATCTGATCCTTATCACAAACCTGAGAAGTGGGGCTCCTTAGCTCCATTTTATAGACGCGGAGAGAGAGGCCAAGAAAGGTGGTATTTTTTCACCAGAGTATAGAAAGGAAAAAATGGGATTCAGACCCAGGTCCCCCTTGTCTCCACGTTGCGGTGTCCTTTTCTCTCATCATTTAGCTGGAAAGATTTAATCGATAAATGCTAAAGAGGGCACGATCCAGAGTATGGATTCAGTGCTCAACAGGAGAGTAGCAGTAAGAGCCAATGTTTATCAAGCACTTCCTGTGTCTAGACAATGCTCAGAGCACTTGAGTCCCCTTATTTATGTCTCAAACAATCTTTGAAGCTGGCATGCCATTCTCTATTTTCTGCAGATGTGGCCTCGCACAAAGTTTAAGGGGCAGAACCCGTGGTGGGCTGATAGGCCAAGGAAAGAGGGGGAGGAGTCAAGCCAGAGCCTGGGTAACATGTGAGCAGGGAAGAAAGAAGCTTTTTTAGGTTGCTAAATGCTGCCAATGCAAAATACCAGAAATGAGCTGGCTTTATAATAGGAATTTATTAGGTTAAAAGCTAATAGTTCTGGGGTGCAGATGTAGCTCAGGGACTGAGCGCCTGCTTCCCATGTACGAGGTCCTGGGTTCAATCCCTGGTACCTCCTAAAAAAAGCTTACAGTTCTGAGGATGTGAAAATGTCCAAATCAAGGCATCAACAGAAGATGCTGTCTCACCGAAAGTCGGCTCCTGGTGATCCTTGACCCCTGCCACATAGGAAGACACAATGGCAATTCTGCCGGATAGGGGCTCTGCCTTTTCCTCCAGGCTCACTTCTTTCCCGAGCTCAGCTGTGGATGATCAGGCACATAGCTGATCTCCCCTCCCCTCTGGGCCTCTTCTCTCAGCCTCTGGGCGAGGGCTCTTCCCTGTGCCTCTGTGTTCTGCTGGATTCCAGCCTCTTGGTGTTTCTCTGTGTGTCTCTGCTTTCAGTCCTCCATTTATAAAGGAATCCAGCAAGAGGGCCATGACCCACCCTGGGTCATGCCTGAAGCAATCCAATCAAAGGCCCCCAACTGAATCCAATGCAATCAAAAGAGTCCCACACCCACAGGAATGGACCAATTTAAGAACATAATTTTCTGGGGTCCACAAAAGACTCAAACCTACACAGAAGGCATTCTGGAGGGGAGGATGGCTTGAACAAAGGTGTGGGGGAAGGGGCAAGAAAGGAGGGAGCCCGGTTCCATTAGAGGAGAGATGATGAAGCAGGAGAATCCAAGGGTGGGTGTGAACCCAAGCCCTGGTCTTTCTGCACTCCAGGAGGTGCTCGCTTGGCTGACTGAAGACCTGGCTGCAGTAGGCCCTAAGGCAGGAGCTCCAGGCCACAGGGCTGCCAATACAAAGTACCAGAAACAGGTTGGCTTTTATAAAGGCGAT
>JAQZBX010029790.1:17112-27171 GCA_029593785.1 Cabassous unicinctus
GGGGGGGGGATATAAATAAAAATAAATAAATCTTTTTAAAAAGTCCAAACCGAGGCACCATCAGAGCTGCTTTCTCACTAAAGTCAGTTCCATGTGTTGAAGCAAGATGGCTGCCATCTCTGCCAAGGTTTGAGCTCAATTGAGGGCAACTAGGCATGGGGCCTGTCTCTTTCTGGGCCTCCTATATCAGTCACAGCTGTTCTGCTTTCTTCCTGAGTTCAGCTGTAAGCTATTAGGCATATAGCAGGCTGTCTCCTCTTAAGATTCTCCATGGGCCCAGCCTCTCTGGGTTTCATGCTTAAGCAATCCTCTAGTCTTCTTTCTTACATGGCAGGATCAAACATGGCAGCTTTCTTTTCCTGTGTTTGTCTGTGTGTGTGTCTCTCTCTGTGTCTCCATTTTTCTCAGACCCAGGAAGAAGGCAGAGACTCAACATGAATCACGCCGCACTGATGTAGTCCAATCAAAGGCTAAAAGCGATCTTATCAAGTAATCTAATCAAAGTCCCTTCAACCAAATTGAATGCAATCAAAGGGTATCTCACCCACAGGAATCGATTAGTTTAAAAGCATACTCTTTCTCTTTTTGGGATTCATAAAATAATCTCAAACTGCCACAGGGTGTGAACAGGAGGATGCGCTGAGCAGCGGTGAGGAGGAAGGACTGAAGAAGGAGAGGCAGCTGGCTGGTCTGGAGTCTGTGTGGTCTTGGTGAGAGATGAAGGAATCAGGAGGGAAGGGATGGGCAGGACAGGTCAGCCATCTCCTCTGGAGGGTCATCTGGTTTTTGTTTCTTTTTAAACTTTTTATTGTAGTCACATGTATACACCTCAAAATTTCCCATTTTAACCACTTCCAAGTGTACAGTTCAATGATATTAATGACATTCACAAGAGGCGGACAAGATGGCAGCAGTGGCTGCACAGGGCGGGAAAAGTGGTGGTGGCGGAGGCCGTGGTGGGACTGGTGGTGGCCCCAGCAGCGGGACAGGCAGTAGCCACAGTGGCTCATTGGATAAGGGGAAGGTTGATGATAAGCCTGTAAAAATTTTTCAGCCATGAAAAATTCTTTAGATGATTCTGCCAAAAAGGTTCTTCTGGAAAAGTACAAACATGTGGAGAATTTTGGTCTAATTGACGGTCACCTCACCATTTGTACAATCTCCTGTGGCTTTGATTTGGGATTCTATGCACCCCTTTCCAGAGTCCAAGCCTGTTTTGGCTTTGTGTGTCATATCCTACTTTGTGGTGATGGGGATTCTGACCATTTATACCTCATATAAGGAGAAGAGCATCTTTCTCGTGGCCCACAGAAAAGAGCCTACAGGAATGGATCCTGCTGATATTTGACAACTGTCCTCCAGTCTCAGAAGGTTTGATGACAAATACACCCTGAAGCTGACCTTTATCACTGGAAGAACAAAGCAGCAGTGGGAAGCCGAATTCACCAAGTCCATTGCTAAGTTCTTTGACCACAGCGGGTTACTGGTCATGGATGCAGATGAGCCTGAAATAACCAGGTTCCATGACAGTCCTGCCACAGAAAGAAAAGTAAAATAGTCAATTTTAAAAGCAACTGTCTTTCTGCTGGATCATGCTGAAATATGGGGTGGGGGTGAAAACACAGAACTTAAAATGGGTGAATTAAAGTAAGAGTTGTTAAAAAAATGGCCCTGTTTTGTCCTGAAATTTTAGTCTGTTCTGGATAAATAGGATTTTCTAGCATAGACACAAGAAGTCATAGCTCTGATGTCTAGCTGTAGCCTCCTTTTTTTTTTTTTTCCTTAAGATTTATTTTTATTTATTTATTTATCCCCCCCTTGCTGCTTGTGCTCATTGTGTCCATTTGCTGTGCATTTTTCTGTGTCTGCTTGTCTCCGTTTGTTGGGTCATCTTGTTGCGCCAGCTCGCTCACCGCGCCATGTGGGCCGGCTTGCCTTCACCAGGAGGCTCCAGGAATCGAACCCGAGGCCTCCCATATGGTAAACGGGAGCCCAACCAATTGAGCTACAGCCGCTTCCCTGTAGCCTCCTTGATCTGCTGATTGCACTGTTTTGATTTGCTTTTCTGGAAAAGAATATTTGCTTTTCTGGAAAAGAATTTTTGCTAAAGCCATACAGACTTCTTCCTTCATCGTAGCAGTACTTTATATAATATAGATTTGTGCCATGAAGCATTTCAATAATCAGTTTTTAAAATTATTAAGCCTGGGAAGCGGGTGTGGCTCAGTGGATAGAGCCCCCGTTTACCATATGGGAGGCCCGGGTTCGCGTCCGGAGGCCTCCTTGTGAGGGCACGCCGGCCTGAGCGGTGCGGTGGGCTGATGCAGCAACCTCACGGCAAGAAGCGGGTGTGGCGCAATGGATAGCGCACCCGTTTACCGTATGAGAGGCCCCGGGTTCGCTTCCCGGCGCCTCCTTGTGAGGGCAGGCCGGCTCGCGCGGTGCCGTGGGCTAATGCGGCAAGACCTCACAGCAAGGGGGAGATAAGCAGACACAGAGAAGACACGCAGCGAATGGACACAGCAGCACAAGCAGCAAGGGGGGGGATAAATTTAAAATAAATAAATAAATAAATAAATAAAATTATTAAGCCTGTTGCTAGCTTTATTGTGTTAATTCCTATTTCAACAACTGTTCCCCTTAGGAATTCAGGATACAACTTCTTGTGTATGACATTTCCTTCACACACCATTTTCGTGGCTGTGTATTTTGACTTGCAGAGACTTGAAAAAAACACAGCTTTTTAATTTGTTTAAAACAGACCTTCTGCCTGTTACATTTTATGCTCTTCACCAATTAAAGAAGACAGTGGCATTTTTAGTTTTTATTGTCTATGTTTTCCACAAGTATATATCTGTTTCTTTGTGCCCTTTATTAACTGTCATTTTCTAAAAATTTTTTCAATAAAAAGATGTGAAAAAAATTACATTTACAATATCATGCTACCCTCGCCTATATCCATTACCTCAACTTTTTCATCACTTCAAGAAACTCTGTACCCCTTAAGCAATAGTTTCCCCTTACCCTCCCTTGGCCTCTGGTAACCTGTAGTCTACTATCTGTCTCTATGAATTTTGCTTATTCTAGGTATTTCATATAAGCAATATCAGACATTTGATTTTTTTTTAGGAGGTACCGGAGCTTGAACCCAGGACCTCGTACATGGGAAGCAGGTGCTCAGCCACTGAGCTACATCTGCTCCCCAACGAGAGTTGGTTTTATTGTTTGTTTGTTTTGTGTTTTAGGAGGTACTGGGGATCGAACCCAAAACCTTGTACATGGGAAGCAGGCGCTCAACGACTTGAGCTACATCTGCTTCCCCAGACATTTGTTTTTTGTGTGACAAATGTCTGACATTTCATTATTTCAAAAAGAGAAAGATTGTGTTTGTACACTAATCTTTTCCTCTGGGTGTGATATCATTTGATTGCATTAAATTTGGTTGAGGAGCCTTTGATTAGATTACTTGATAAGATCAATTTAGGGCTTTTGATTGGACTATGTCAGTGAGGCGTGACTCAGGCTGAGTCTCCACCCCCTTGCTGGGTCTGATCTAAACGGTCACACAGACAGACAGACACAGGAAAAGAAAGCTGCCACATTTAATCCTGCAATGTAAGAGAGAGAATTGCTTAAACACAAAGCCCCAAGAGGCTGGGCCCATGGAGAAGCTCAAGTGGAAACCCTCTGCTATATGCCTGATAGCCTACAGCTGAACTTGGGAAGAGAGCCTGAAGAGTCGAGATTGATATAGGAGTCCTGGAAAGAGAAAAAGCCCTATGCCTGGTTGCTAAAAACTGAGCTCCAAGAGACAGATTCTGGAGGGGAAGGCAGAGACCTCCACAGAGATTGGCGGCCATCTTGCTTCACCATGTGGCAACATGCCAGGATCAACAGTCGTTGACTTTGGTGAGAAGGCGTCTCTGATGGTGCCTTGGTTTGGACTTTTCATGGCCTTGGAACTGTGAACTTTTATCCCAAATAAATACCCTTTATAAAGGCCAATACATTTCTGATACTTTGCATCGGCAGCGCTTTGGCAAACTAAAACAATGGCTAAATAATATTCCATTGCATGTATAGAACACATTTGTTTATCCATTCATCTGTTGATGGACGCTTAGGTGGATTCCGCCTTTTGTCTATTGTGAATAATACGACTGTAAACATTGGTATACAAATCACATCCAGCTTTAGGTGGCACATTTTAAGATGCCAGAAGACCAGAGGTTGTATGTCTGTGCCCGTAGGTTTTTGTTTGCCTGCACAGTGTTGCTTCATATAGTATGTTTTTTTAATTACTGGCTTAAAAAATCAGGACATTTCAAATAAAAATCTGGATTTCCTGTTTCTCTTGGAAAAAAAATGAAAAATCTGGCAATGCTGGGCCTTGCATCTGCATGGCAATAATTGACTGAAACTAAAACAGCCGTTTCCAAGAACCAGAGCATATACACTCCTCTTTGCCACAGTCCTCACCATTCCCTACTGCTATACTCCACACACCTCACTCACTGAAGTCATTTGCTTGGCCCCCCACAGGGTTTGCAAACTGCGATTTATTCCAGCTGGAGCATGTTTAGAGGCGGGGTCAGACTTGGTTAGTGACTTAAAACCATGTCATACGAAGACTAGCTAGAGGGACCCTGGGGGCGGGGAGTAGGGGACATGAACAGAGCCTTTGCATTTCCAAAGTGTTAAGATGGGGAAAGTGTCAGGTCTGGACTGTAAAATCCCAAGGAGAAAACATACCAACCAACCAGAAAACAAAAGGAGGCAGATTGCAGCTCCACCTAAGGTGAACTTCGTGTTTGGGTTTTCTTCTTTTCGTTTTTCTAAGAAGGCTTTTGAACATCGTTAATTTTCAAGACATAACAGGTCACGTCAGGAAGTGGTGAGATGCCTGGCACCGAGCTGGGGTGCAGTGTTTAGGCTGAGCCCGGGCAAGAGCTTCACCAGCACCGTTTAGAGGATATCCAAGCATTGCGTGGGCAGCTGAACTGAAGCCTTTGGCGGTTTCTCCCAGCCCTCGGGGGATGGGTTCTGTGCTCACTGGCAGGTTGCTACCGGAGAAGGAGAAGGAAGAGCTAAACACGGCTCCTCCTAGAAGGGCTGGTCTGGAAGGCCAGAGGATCCTGCATATCCAGTGGTGCAGTGTAAAAGAAAACAAGGACTTTGGGTCAGACCAGTTGGGTCTTTTAAGCTTTCCAACCCTCTGTGTCTTCCTGGACAAAGATTCTCTCTCACACAGTGTTTTAGGATCTAGATGAAAACACCTGGAAAACACGCTTCTGGGTGCTGGGGTGGTAGAAGCAGCTCAGGAAAGGTGAGCGCCGGAGAGGCCTCCCATTTCTGGGAAGGGGCGGTGGACAGGGTGGAAGGTCTGGGTGGAGGTCCTGCCAGCATGGCTGGAAGTCCAACAGGCCTGACTCCCGTGTGAAGGATGGAGAGGCCCGTGTTGGACTCTCTCCAGGGGCCCTGATGGCTCCCATTCCATACGAGGCCCTGGCAGGTGGGGTGAGGGTGGGCTGGGGAGGTGGCTGGCGGTGCAGGCCGCAGTGCAGGCCTGGAGCTGGGAGGAGGTCAGCTGGCTGCTGTCAGTATCCTTCCAGGACCAGAAAAGGAGTGAGACTCCTCCCAGTTCACTCTTTAAATGGTTTTGACTTTTGAATCGTGAAAACTGTTTGTTTGTTTTTTTGTTTTAAAGATTTATTTATTTCCCCCCACTGGTGTCTGCTCTCCGTGTCCATTCACTGTGTGTTCTTCTGTATCTACTTGTCTTCTCTTTAGGCAGCCCTGGGAACCGATCCTGGGACCTTCCAGAGTGGGAGAGAGGTGTTCAATCTCTTGCACCACCTCAGCTCCCTGGTCTGCTGTGTTTCTTATTGTCTCTCCTCTGTGTCTCTTTTTGTTGTGTCATTTTGCTGCACCTGCTGTCCGCATGGGCCAGCACTCCGCTCAGGCCTGCTCGCCATGCGGGCCAGCTTGCCTTCACCAGGAGGCCCCGGTAATCGAACTCTGGACCTCCTATATGGTAAAGCTTGAGCCACATCTGCTTCCCAAAACTATTTTGCATATTCAAAAAGTAAAGTTACACCCCCAAAAAAGCAACACTCAAAAGGAATATAAATAGAAAAAAAAAAGAACCTGAATGTGTATCAAATTGATAACATAACCACACACACACTTAGAAAAAGTAACGTTTTTATAAATGATAGGTGATGGGAAAAAAAGAAAGAAAAAAAAAAAGAAATTTGGACATGGGATGGGTATTAAATGATTTTAGTGAATTAGTGTTAGGTTTGTTAGGTGTGATAGTAGCATTGATGTTATGTTTGAAAAGCCCCATCTGTTAGAGACATATGTATTGAAATAATTTGTGTGAAATGATATGACATCTTTACAATATAAATTATTTGCTTTGTAATACTCCAGAGGGAGGGAAAAGTGGGAGGTTGATGAAACAAGATTGCCAAAATGTTGACAATCGTTGAAGGGGGGTGATATGTACATGGCAGTTTACTATATTCTATTTTTATGTGGGTATGTATGGACATTTTCCATAATAAAAAGTTCTCTCACTTTACAGCCTTAAGGAGACATTTTCTAAGGATAAAAAGAAACGCCTAGAACCCTGTCCTTTGCTTGATAGGTCTGTTTTGGAAATGTCTCCCGTGGTGTTTTTCTGAAGTCATTGTGTGCCTGTATTGTAGGATACACGTTTTTTCTTGTTACTTTAAAGAAGGGTGTTATTTGCTTGCACTCTCTAAGACTGCTTATAGCAAAGCAAACATTTTAATAATAAGTAGATACACAGCAAACAACCTCTCAGCTCTTGGCATGGAGTCCGGCTGTGAAAAAAGCCCACTCAGCCCCATGTGTGTGTTCCCTGAGTAAACAGCGCCCTCTTCAGGACAAACAGTTTTTGCCAAGGGCCTTGGCCCAAAACACATCTTGCCATACATAGTGTTTTTATTACAAATGACAATTTTTCTCCTTCCTCTGAATTTTTTTTTTTTGCTGAGGAGAGAGCTGCACTCATAGAGTCAGTGTCTTTTCCATGATTTGGAATTCTGGGGCAGTGGTACTTACATAATCAGACAAAAGGAAGGTCCTGGGACCTTCTGGAGTGGGAGAGAGGCAGTCAATCTCTTGAGCCACCCCAGCTCCCTGGTCTGCTGCGTCTCCTATTGTCTCTCCTCTGTGTCTCTTTTTTGTTGCACCATCTTGCTGCGCCAGCACTATGCTCGGGCCAGCTTACCACGCAAGCCAGCTTGCCTTTTTTTTTGTTTCACCAGGAGGCCCCAGGAATCGAACCCTGGACCTCCTATATGGTAGATAGGAGTCCAATTGCTTAAGCCACATCCGCTTCCCTCCCTAGATGTCTTAACTGGGGAGTGTGTTGACTCCATCCCATGGAGTGAATCAGAAGGTGGCTCTCAAGATGGTGGCGAGGGCGAAATCGGATACAGGACAAGGCTGACCCAGTGTAAATCGGATTATCCTGCGTCGGAGGGCTTGGGGCCAAGGCAGGGAGCAAATTGGAGGCAGCCAGGACAGGGGCCTGCACTGTGTGTCTTAGCTCCCAGCTGTGATAATCCTGGGAGGAGGGTCTAATCCCCAGGGGTGGATGACGACCCTGAAGGCAGAGCAGTTCCATGACCGGTGGAGGCCATATCCTGCTTCACTCCAAATGTCATGTTCTCTCTCCTGCGAGATGCTAGTGGATTAGCAAAGAGAGGCTGCATAATGCAGGGGCTTCTGATCACAGGGAAGTGCAGAGCCTCTGTGCTGAGCCTCTTTCTTTCTCTTCCTTTTTGTCGCCAGGTCTCAGTTTCCCATCAGGGAAGGGTGGGCTTGAGAGACCACCCAGGATGTCCCACCTCCATCTCACAGTGCCTGCAGCCCACAATGATGGCCTTGAGCAGATAGATGACAGAGCAGCACTGGGGCCAGCCCAGGGCTGGCATGTGGTGTGTGTGCAGTTCCACATTTGGGCGACAGAAGGTTCTAGCTCAGAGCCTTATCTTGTGAGCTCAGAAACAGGATGTGGAAAAGCAACGGCTCTTCCAGCCAGCTTGCCAACCCTCCAGGCCTGGTTGACAAGCTCAGGGATCTTCAAACTGAGGCCCACAGACGCCTGTGGTAAACAAAGTCTTTCTGGAATGCGAGGAAATAGGTTTTACTACTTTGTTGATGAATATATGGAACCTGAAAAAAATCTTTTAAGAGATTTAGCCATGATTTAGCCAATGTGTCTTGGAAAACTTTGGTAGTGCCAGAAAATATTCCGATTACACTGGCTATTGTATAAGTGGATTTCATTGCAGTTCCATAGGTAGTTTTAGGAGAATCCATTTCTTTCCTAAAAAGTGATGTGCCAGGGACAGCATCTGAGGTGGCAAACTCTCTTCTCCCACATGACACCCATCCCTGGGTCTCACTATGGGAGTTACCCCAGGGCATGGAGGGGAACCTCCTTTTGATGTCGGAGAGTCCCTGGGAGGTCTTGGAGAAAGACCTCAACCTCGGGTAGGAGGGTTCTTGACACAGTCACAAGAAAGAATCCAAGGGCTAGTCCTATAGCAGCAGGAGAAGTTAATGTAAAGCAAAAGCACACATTCTGGCCGGGAGCTTGGGTGTGCGCCTGCTGGGGCTGGGGGTACTGTTTTACCAAGGCTGGGCTCCCCCGCTTCTACCCCCTCATGTAAATTAGGACTTGTAAGTGCCAACATTCTCATTGGTCTGCCTTATGCAAAAGAGGGATTGAAAACGACAACTTCTCATTGGCTCCGTGTTCCTCGGAGTGGGAGGGGTGGGTGGGTGAAGCACGTGGTGGTCAGGTGATGGGGGTGCCTTTTGTCATCTTCCAGCACTAGGTCTTGGGCGGCTGATTTTCCACTGAGGTTAGGTATTACCTGCTGGTCATTTCCTGGTGGCCCTCCTCCTTTGCCCATCTCCCTTCTCCTACCTTTTCCTACCATACTTTGGTGATTGCTCAGGGGCTCCGTAAGGCGTCCTCTGTTTTCTTGTCTTAAGGACAAAGTGTGGGACTCTAGCCATGTTGGGAAGTTCTGAAGGTGTGTGTAGGGAGTAGGGTTGGGGAGTCATGACAATTTTTCGGTAACTGCTTTACCCTTTCCACTGTTCTTCTGGCTAAGAATGCATTTCTCTCCAGGAAGCCCCTGAGGAGTAAAGTAAAAAGAGCACAGGGAGGAAACACCAATGCTTGGGAATGTCAACGTAGAAATAAATTCAGCTGCAAGGCAATAAAGGCATTTATTTGAGGTATTAGAATTGCAGTTTGGGGAGCACAGAATTCAGGTAGCAACCCAAATCATGGCCCGTCTTGGCATTTTCAGGCAAGGGTTTTTAAAAAAGAAGATTATCTAAGTTGTTGGCGGTTGGTGGATATTTTGGGATATTCAAATTGTCCTTTGGGTTAGATATTTAACTGAGGGTTTTTTATTTTTTTATTTTTTTATAGGTACCAGTGCCGGGGATTGAACCCCAGACTTCGTGTGTGGGAAGCTGGTGCTCAACCATTGAACCACCTAGGATCCCCTGAGTTGGTTTTTTCATTTGTTTACTTGTTGTTGTTTTTTGTTTGTTTTTTAAGGAGGTACAGGGGATCGAACCTGGGACCTCCCATGTGGAAAGCAGGCGCTCAACCGCTTGAGCCACATCCGCTTCCCTCCTAAGGGTTTTGAGGAACTTTGCGTACTTTGAGGCTTTGTGTACTTTGACAGTTTGTGACATCTGGCTGAGACCTGCCTAAGAGTGACCTCCAGAATGACCTCCCTACTCCATTTTAAATCTCTTAGTCATGGTAACCCTATTTTGTTTTGAGCAGCTCTTGTCCCATTCTCAGTGGCCCTCCTAGGAAGCATCCCTTGCTGGTAGGACAAGTCTCAAAACACCAGAAGCAGCAGAGGTTAGTGATGCTGAGTCTTTCACATGCAGTCTTTCAATGTATCTCAAGATACATTGGCTGAAATCACAGATAATATTTTCATGAGATTTCTTTCAGATTCCGCATGTTATTCAAGAATGGAGTCA
>JAQZBX010029791.1:0-14229 GCA_029593785.1 Cabassous unicinctus
TCATTCATTATGGGTTAGGGCAAAAACAACTAATACTGTTCAAAGTGTTAATCTGAATCTTAACCTTAATCTGAACTGTTACTCATTTTCCCTTACAAAGTGAAGGTGCAGTGTTTAATATGCAATTGGCTCTGATTTAAACTGCCACCCTTTACGTTCCTGCTATGACACTTGCCAGCTATTTAATTTTGAACAAGTTTTCTGATCATTTTAAGCCCCAGAGTCCTTATCTTTATAGCAGTGACAACAATAACTGTGAAGAAAAAAAAAAAAGACAAAATATCTAAACCACAAAATATCAAGCATATAATAAACCCTCAATAAATACAAATTAGCTATTACCATTATTATTATCTTATCATTGGCTGGGGGAAATGATATTCATCTTACATCCATAAGTACTGTTATTGTCTTTTATGTCAAATATGGACAAAGTAATCGTATCACTAGTATATTTGCCAACGGAGTTTTGGTGTTTTATTATTTTTTTAAATTATGACAATGAGTATAAAAACTTGACATCAAGTAGGTCTTCAGTTTGAATCTTTTTGGCGAAATTATAACAAAACACAATTCATGCTATGATTTTAGTACCACACACTAAGGACCTCTGAAATATAATGCACTGCCTTTGTTGGCCTTTGTTAAAACTGTTAGCATTTTAGTATTATTTTAGGTAAAGTTAGTATTTTGAAAGTGTATTTTAATAGCCACTCAGCGTTCGGGTTCTGATATATATACTGTTTAAATCAATCAATCAATGAGTTTATTAAATAAATAAAATAGTGTGTATTTGCGTGTGTCTAATGTTAGTTGAGTGCTTACTATCTTCCAGGAACATGTTTGTGGCTAGTACACAGCCTATGAGTTTTTGTTTTTCTATTTCCTGCCCTACTTAAGAAAATAAAATTGTTTTAAGGTAACGCGTGTGCTGCGGTAAACGCTACAAGGTTTAAAAATCCCAAAATTTTCACTGCATTATTTACATTTAGGTATCAACTTCTATTATGTCTAGGAGATTTCTACTTTCATCTCCCAAACCCTCGTGGAGAAGGTGGGCAATAAAGATGCTTACTTAGGACGGTTTGTCCAGACTTGCACTCAATCTAGGAATTTGACTCCTGGTGCTAGAAAATCTTAAATGTTAAAAGGAAAGAGGCTAGGAGGAGGGAAGAAAAGGAATCCCGCCTGGGAAGGAGGCTTGCCAGGAGTACACTCCCCTACCCTCCCTCTGCGCCAGCCGGGCTGGTAGGGAAGCTCCTCCCCGGCCTGTCCTTTTTCCTCCTCCTTTCTTGGCGGTTAGCGGCGAGCGAAGGGATGAGCGCTGTGGTATTTTGTCCCGAGCGGTGACCCCTCCTCCCAGGCGGGCTGCGGCCGCGGCGGCTGCCGTGGCGATAGTGGCGACGGTGGCTGCTGAACGCTGAGGTGAGGCCCAGCGCGGCGGCCGGGAGGCCGCGATTGGCGGAGGCCGGGCCATCCCCCCGTGCAGCAGGAACGGAGGAGAAGAGGCAGATACGAGAGAGCCCCGCCCGGCCGCTAGGAAGGTGGGGGAGGCTCCGTGCATCTCCGGTGCTCCGGCCGCCGCCGTCCCCGTGGCCCTGCAGCCGCCCCCGCCCCCGCCCCCGCCGCCGCCGCCTCGGGCTCCCGACCCGGGCTCGGCAGTCTCAGCCTGGGAGGGAGAGCGGCGTGCGTGCCCCGAGCCTCCGGTGATGGCTGGAGGGCACTGCGGCGGCTTCGCCGCCGCGGCGGCGGCCGGCAGCGGCGAGATCGTCCAGCTGAACGTAGGGGGGACCAGGTGAGTCGGCTGGGAGGGGCCGAGGAGCGGGGACCGGTGAGCAGCCGCGGGGACTACGGGGACCCGGCGTCGCGGGAACGAGGACGAGTGTGGGAGTTGAGCCAGATGGGGAGCGTAGGGCCCTCCTGGCGGGAAGAATGTTGGGCGCATTTGGTGCTGGAGAAGTATCTGCTCCGGAAAGGGAGAGGCAGAAGGGCCTCTAGAAATCACCGAGAGCGAGGCCCTTCTGGCCGAGTTGCTGCCTTCGTGGAATGCCAACCTTTGTCCCTCCCTCATTTTAAGGTATCAGGAAAGAGGAACATTATAGAGACTTTCCTTAGCCAACCTGAGAGGGTATTTGTGTTTATTTTGTAGACGCTTGGCCTTGTGGTTTAACCGTTGCAGATCAACTTGGGTCCCTTTCTCTTCAGTCAACAAGATATTGGTTTGGTTCGGCAAGATAGATCTAGTATTCTTTTCCACGTCTAATTATAAGGCTGTTTGTAATAGCGAAGAATTTCAGTGGAGGGAGTGGAGCATATTTGCAGTATATTGTCATTTATTTTCAGAGTTTCTTGGTGCATAGGATTGAACGGTCAGTTCAACTTTTAGTGCACTGTGTCCAGAAACTGCAGTTTGAACATTTGGTTCTGGGAAGTTTTGGATATTGACACCATGTGGGCCCTCAGAGTAAACAGATCGAAAGCTCTTTTCTGTCTTTTTTCTCTCTCTGCTTCCACTCCCTTCCTGTGCCTTTTTTCTTTATTTAACTTGTTGGGGGAAAATCATAGTTTTTATGAATTTGCTATGGCCTATGAGTCACTTCTTTTAGAAAAGGGAGTTTGCTAGATCTGTTTGAAGGAAGGGATACTTGAATTTTAGGCTTGGTAGGAGATAAACGATGAAGTGCTCTGGAATATAATGTATTTTGCTGTGTTCGAAAATATGGAAGATTTCCAATATCTAAGACTTTTAACTAATATTTTTAAAATGCCAGATTGGCAGCAATGTGAACCGTAGTGATAAAAATGTAGTGTTTCAATCTTAAAAGTTTAATATCTTTGTAAGCATTCTATTAGACAATTCAATCCAAGAAACATGAGTACATCATTCTTTCCTTTCTTTTCCCTCATCCCCCAAAGCAAAACATTTTAATAATTAAAGAAGTTGCAATATTATTGTCCTGATGTAGATATGGACAGTCTATGGAGGAGATTTATGTCTCCTACTGTAAGAAATGGATTTTTCCCTAACACTACATGAAAATATTGCAGGCCTGGTAACCTGTGGGTGCAGAAATGAGACACAAGAGTAGTAGTACCTCAATGTGTGTTAATACTGAAGAATATGGTAATTTAGAATCTTTTCACTTATTTCTTTTTGCTATTGATGTTACTATTTTCAGGCATTCTATAGGACATAACATTATTATGTCCTATATTATATGTCCTATAGATAAGTATTAGACAGTGTTGTCATATACTGTATCTAGAAAATGGATGGCTTAATATAATGAGTGAACTGTTAATGACTGTAGAATTCAGTTTCAGTTTCTAAATTGTATAAGGAGCTATCTTGGAGCAAAAACATTTTACTTTATGTTTACATTCCTTACGGAACTTGATTTTATCAAGTTCTAATTTTTCTAAATGATATTAGCTAACAATAGAAAACAAGATAAATGTATGTTCAGTATTGAACAGTTTAGAAGAAAGATGAAAGTTGTTAGGCTGAGATGAAAAATGAATAAAACAAAATTTAGAATTACTAGGATAAAATATTTTATAAAGTAAGTAATGATTTATCCTATAGAAAACAGAACATCCAACTCTAAGTGTTCTAAGAACATTTATTTGAGTTGCTTAGAATTATGGATTTGAGCATTTTAGAACTTGAAGGGATCCAGAAGTCATCTATATCTTGAACAAAACACAGGTTAACACAGTCATTTAAGTCATTGTAAGAGAAAATTGATCTCATTTTCACTGAAGTTGAGAAATTGTCACAAGGAGAACCATTTGTGGCATGGAATTGAAGTCTGCTCTGAAGTGATCGAGTAAAACTCAAAAATGAGAGTTTATTTATGAACAGAGAAGCATATGCTTTGGTAAGGTTTCAAGAGAAGAGAGATTTGAAAGTGAACATACTCAAAGACACTATAAAAATGACCAATTTTTGTGATTTAACATGAGGTTTCATTTAGATTTGTTAATATTATTCGGTATTTACAAAAGAAGCTAATGACTGTGAAGAAAACCCAATATGACTCAGTTTGTTCTTAGTTCTATTATGGATGAGTATGATTTTAGGCCTCAAGAAAAGGCCAGGCCATGAATCTTTTTCTAGGATAGACCACATGTTAGGGCACAATGCCCTAAATATATATAGAAAGATTGAAATTATACAAAGCACATTCTCAGATAATAATGGAATGAAATTGGAAATCAGTAATAGACAGGAAAATAGTAAATTCACAAATGTGTGGAAGCTGAGCAACACACTCGTAAAAAATCAGTGGCTCAAAGAAGAAATTGCAAGTGAAATCAGTAAATATATTGAGACAAATGAAAACGAGACTTATCAAAACTTATGGGATACAGTGAAGGTAGTCTTGAGAGGGAAATCGATAGCCCTAAATGCCTATATTAAAAAAAAAGAAAGAGCTAAACTCAAAGATTTAACTGAACAACTAGAGAAACTAGAAAAAGAACAGCACACCAATTCCAAAGCAAGCAGAAGGAAAGAAATAATAAAGTTATTAGAGCAGAAATAATTGAAATTGAGAACAACAAAAAAATAGAGAAAATTAACAAAACCAAAAGCTGATTCTTTGAGAAGATCAATAAAATTGACAAACCCCTAGCTAGACTAACAAAGAAAAAAAGAAGATCCAAAATAAATGCAATCAGAAATGAAAGGGGAAATTACAACTGACCCCACAGAAATAAAAAGAATCATAAGAAGACGATATGAGAAACTGTATGCCAACAAACTAGACAACCTAGATGTAATGGACAAATTCCTAGAAATGCACAACAAACCTACACTGACGCTACAAGAAATACAAGAATTTAACAAACCAATCACATTTAAAGAGATTGAAATCATCATCAAAAATCCAGCAAAGAAAAGTCCAGGACCAGATGGCTTCACAGCATTTCAAAAAGAATTAACACCAATCTTGTTTAAACTCCTCCAGAAAATTGAAGAGGAGGGAAAATTATCCAACACATTTTGTGAAGCCAACATCACCCTAATACCAAAGCCAGATAAAAGTACTACTGGCTTTTATCTGGCTTTTAAAAGCCAGATAAAAAACACTTCAAAAGATAGGAATAGAAGGAAAATTCCTCAATATGATAAAAGAAAAGAAAATTACAGAACAATCTCTCTAATGAATATAGATGCAAAAATTCTCAACAAAATGCTTGCAAATCGAATCCAACAGCATATCAAAAGACTTATACATCATGACCAAGTGGGATTTATTCCTGGTATGCAAGTCTGGTTCAACATAAGAAAATGAATCAATGTAATACACCACATTAACAAATTTAAGGGAAAAAAACCACATGGTTATCTAAATCAATGCAGACAAGGCATTAAACAAAATCCAGCATCCTTTTCTGATTAAAAAAACACTTCAAAAGATAGGAATAGAAGGAAAATTCCTCAATATGATAAAAGGCATATATGAAATACACACTGCCAACATCATACTCAGTGGGTAAGATTGAAAGCTTTCTGTCTAAGATCTGGAACAAGACAAGGGTGCTTACTGTCACCATTGTTACTCAATATAGTACTAGAAGTTCTAGCTAGGGCAATTAGATAAGAAAAAAAAAATTAAAGGCATCCAAATAGGAAAAGAGGAAGTAAAACCCCCTTATTTGCAGATGACATAATCCTGTACTTAGAAAATTCTGAAGTATCCATGACAGAGCTACTTGAGCTGATAAATGAGTTCAGTAAAGTGGCAGGATACAAGATCAACATGCAAAAATCAGTAATTTTTTTGTGCACTAGTACTGAACAATCTGAGGAGGAAATCGGGGGAAATTCCATTTTCAATAGCAACAAAAAGAGTCAAATATCTAGGAATTAATTTCACAAAGAAGTACAGGACCTATATGCAAAAAACTACAAAACAATGCTAAAAGAAGTTTAAAAAGACCTAAACAAATGGAAAGATATTCCATGTTCATCGATTGGAAGAATAAATATTGTGAAGATGTCAATCTTACCCAAATTGATTTGTAGATTCAGTACAATACCAATCAAAATCCCAACAGCTTACTTCACAGAGTTAGAAAAGCCAATTACCAAATTCATTTGGAAGGGAAAGTGCACCCGAATAGCCAAAAGCATTCTGAAAAAAGAAGAGCGACATGGGAGGAATTTCACTGCCTGATCTTGAAACATGTTGCAAAGCTACAGAGGTCAAAACAGCATGTTACTGGCATAAATATACACACATTGATCAGTGGAATAGAATTGAAAATCCAGAAATAAACCCTCACCTCTACAGTCAGCTGTTTTTTGACAAACCTACCAAGTTAATGTTAACGGGACAAAACAGTCTCTTCAACAAATGGTGCTGGGACAACTGGATATCTTTAACCAAAAGAATGAAAGAGGACCCCTATCTCACTCCCTATACAAGAATCAACTCAAAATGGATCAAAGACCTAAGTACAAAAGCCAGGACCATAAAACTACTAAGAGAAAATGTAAGGAAACATCTTCAAGACCTTGTAGTAGGTGTTGGTTTCTTGGACCTTATACCCAAAGCATGTGCAACAAAAGGAAAAATAGATAAATGGGACCTCCTCAAAATTAAGCACTTTTGCATCTCACAGGACTTTGTCAAAAGGTTGAAAAGGCAGCCGACTCAATGGGAGAAAATATTTGGAAACAGTAAGGGTTTAATATCCAGGATATATAAAGAGTTGTTACAGCTCAACAATATAAAGACAAATGACTCAATTACAAAATGGACAAAAGACTTGAATAGACATTTGTCCAAAGAAGAAATACAAATGGCAAAAAAACACATGAAGAAATGCTCATCACCACTAATGATTAGGGAAATGCAAATCAAAACTACAATGAGATATCATTTCACACCTATCAGAATGGCCACTATTAAAAAGACAGAACTACAAGTGTTGGAGAGGATGTGGAGAGATAAGAACACTTATTCACTGTTGGTGGGAATGTAGAATGGTGCAGCCACTGTGGAGGAGTCTTCAGCAGTTCCTAAAGAAGTTGAATGTAGACTTGCCACATGACCCAGCAATACCACTACTGGTTATATACCCAGAAGAACTGAGAGCAGGGACACGAACAGACACCTGCACACTGATATTCATAGCGGCATTATTCACAATTGCCAAAAGTTGGAAACAAGCCAGGTGTCCATCAACAGATGAATGAATAAACAAACTGTGGCGTATTCACATGGTGGAATATTATGCAGCTGTAAGAAGAAATGAAGTTGTAAAGCATATGACAACATCAATGAACCTGGAGGATTATTATGTTGAGTGAAGCAAGCCAGACACAAAAGGACAAATACTGTATGATTGCGTTACTATGAACCAAATACGTAGTGTAACATATTGTATGATTAAAAAAAAAATTTCGTACGTATCCTGTACATCTAATTGAGAAAAATATGTTATTACTCAACTGTGTTTTCTTTTTCGTTTTTTATTGTTTATATTTTCAATTATTAAATGTACAAAAGAAAAAAAGAAAAGGCCAGGACCAGCCCTTGGGGGTTTCTGAACATAGATTTAGTGTCAGAAAGATACAGGTTCCAATTCCCAGGCATTACCTAGCCAGCTGACTAGATAGCTGAGCAACCTTGGGCAAATTTTTTGGGGTGGGAACGGTTGGGGTGGGGATTGAGTTATGGTGCTTAGTTTCCTAAACTGTAAAATGACAATGAAAGTACCAACCCAACAAGATTGATACAGGAATTTGAAGTAATAAATGGGGAATCCAGTACAATAGTAATATTGCAAAATAAATACTTTTAATTAGATTGTTTCCAATTTCATTTAGTAGGAGGTAAAATAGCATAGTGTAGAAATGTGGATATGCCAATATCTTTAGTAATACATTTGCCGGGACCAGATTGCACATGACACTTTTCTTGGCATACTATGGGTATAAGATAAAAAAGATAAAAGGTTTCTCAATATATTGCTAGGGATAATGTTTATTTGTCAGATCTAATTTTGAATGCCCTAGTTTTCAAGAAGTCATGTTTTGGGACTCTTATTTTTTTCTCCTGTGTTTCTTGTTTGCTTGAAAGTAATAATAATAATAAAAAAGATGGTGTTGAGAGTTAAATCCTCTTGCCCAGAAATTCTAGGTGATTAAACCCACCCCAAAATGCTGATTATAATTGAAATTACTAACTTGACTTCAAACAGACTGGTGTAATTATCTAAGTAACACAAAAATTTGAATTACTTTGAAAACAGTTTGCTGAATAAGCCAGGAACGTGAATGGTTGCAATTGATAAGATAGCCTTATTTAGAATTAATTTGATGGTTTTCAAAACAAATTGAATCTCTCTTGCATTGGATCCTCCAATTTATCATTGAATGGGTTTGCTTTTATTTATTTGACCAAATCAATTTCCTGTTACTAGTGGTAATGTTGCTGGATTTTCTGTAGGTTCTTGCCTAAACTACAGGAAATGAATTTCAAGAACAAGCCAGTTAGTTAGGCCAGTAATTAATTAAGGAATGGTGAGAATAGAAATGGGAGAAAATAACAGACCGTGGATCCCAGGTAGAGAGGAGGGGGTTGAAGAGTGATAAAGAGGGCCGATTTACAGACTAGAGTTCCCCATTATGGATTAAAAATCACCAGATTTACTTGCTTATTGATATAGGCGGGGGTGGGGGTAGAGGTGGGAAGAAGGCTAGAACAGGGGGCAGAAGGTAAGAATGGGGGAAAAAGGCAAGAGAAGGGCCAGTTCGGCCTTTGAGCTTGCTGTTAGAATCATTAATTATTCTGCCCCTTTGTTAATGACAGGGGAGGAGTCCCAGCTGTTTGCTGTTTTGATGGATTAACCCATTCATCAATTCCCCCGGGAGGGCCCAATGATAAGGCCCTGGAGAATATCCTGAGCCTCTGGCTTCCGAAGGAAATCTTGTTCTGAATGGGGGCTCTCACAAGTTCTTCCAGCAGCCATCTTGGGGGTGTCCATGGCCCCATGGATTTTCCTGCCAGGTTCCAAATCTGTATATTGATTACCTATTTTCTTAGCCTGTCTCAGTAATCTTTTTTTCATTTTTTCTTAAGAGCCTGCTAAGAAACACAGGAAAATTTTTCATGTTTTTTTTGAATAAACTGGCTCCTTTCTTAATCAGATTAATGGACACAAGGCTTCTACTTAAAAAACGCTTTGATTGTCTATAACTTAGGATATTAGTAGGTAACTTCTCTGTGTTCTCTAAAGTACCCTGTAACATAGTTTACATATGAATATGTTTTTTTAATAAATGAATTATTTTACTGTTTTCCTTAGTCAGTGAGAGAATACTTTCCTTACAGATTGTGAGGTTGTGGGTAGAGGGAAGCAGAGTTGATCTTTTAATTTTGATTGGAAAGCATATTTTGAAAATGATAAAAATTGCTATTAGAGACTGAGAATGAAGCTGTGGTTGTCAGGCACTTACTAAAGCAGCACTATCTCTGCTATTACTGTTACTGAGCCAGGTACTACTAAGTGGTTTGTAAAGTGGGCTGTTTAGTGAAATCTGTTTGTCAACAGTAAGGAACTTACTTTGGAAATGTGCTGTTGTAACTATAAAGTTCCAACAATTATACAAAGGAATCACAGTCTCAGTTTTGTACAAAACTTTTAACTGAATAGAGAGTGTGGCTTTGGTTATCACACCTCAATTTTAACAAAAATTTATTGAGTATGTGCTAGTTGCCAAGCACAATGCTTGGGGTACAAGTTGTCTCTTATTTTTTTAATACATATAATATTTTATATAAAATGCATCCCTGAAAAGAAATTCGAAGGATGAATGTACAGGTGTTTAAGGGATAGTCTTTTCATCAGGAGATATAAAATATTATGAGTCAGTGCTGCCTCATCAGTTAGGGTGTCCCAGTAGACTTGAAAGGTACTTGAAGTTTGGAATGGCATCATCTCTAAGAGATGAGTGAGATTTGCATAAGCATCCACTCTGTAATCTACTACTGTTTGATATGCCACTGGGAAGATGAGAAAGGAAAATGGAATGAATTTTGCGGTTGGCAGTCTGAGTTGAATAAAAACAAGCAATTTCCATTTTTCTGTTAATTCCAGGCTGCCAATTAAGGTGATGGCAGACAATAGAGAGGTGATATATTACTTACTCATTCATGCTGGAGAACATCCCTAGGCCATATTGTCCGAGGTGTGGCAGCATTTCCCAGTAATAGCACATGGCAGCTAGTGCCACTATTTATAATCATTCCATCACTTTATTTGGTTAAAAATGAAAGATAAAAATAAGTTTAGAGATGTTGTATAATGCTAAAAAATGAATGTGAAATGAAAGTAGAGACCTGTGAGACTTTCTTCTGTATGAGGACACATAATGATGGCAGAGAGTAAAAATATGTAGTTTGATATGATATCTTAAAATGAAAATATTCAGACAAGGGCTGGACTGGATGAGGCCTGTATTGCATTTTTTTATCATGTCGGTTTTCATCATTTATTGCTTTATTGTCCTAGTCTGTTTCATTATACTTTGGTAAAGATCTCTCTAAAATTGGTGGTTAACAAGCTGGTTTGATCAAATGGTGATTAACCTCAGAGCAATGATATATTTTTTGGGTGATTTTTGAATGAATAAATGAATGCAGTAGTTGCAAATAGCCCAAGATATATATAAACAAAGTGTTAAATACATAGTCTATAATAGAATTACTCTGATACCTCTAAAAGAGATTATATAGGTTGTAATATTTGGAAAAGGCATGAAAGAGAAGGTAAAACTTGAGTAGTATCAAGAAAGATGGATGGGACTTAGATTATTGGACATGAGGAGTGTGATCTCTCTGGGATAGAGTAATGGTAATGAGCAAAAATTGTTTGGAGATATTAATAAGTAGTGCCTTACTGGAGGGGAAGAACAGGTTGTTTTGTTTTTTAATTTTTTTGAGTGATGAAATGGGACTTTAAAGATAATCTTAAATGTTATGCAGTGAAAGTTAGATTTGGTGTGATGGGCTAATTGCTGATTCTTCAGCAGATTGGCATGATGGAAAATAGTGTTTTAGGTAACATTATATGGCAGTGAATTGGTTGTTTGATTTTTGTTTTAGGCTCCTTGTTTAATCCTAATTGAAAGTAGCAAAATTTAAAAATGTTAAAGTTAATACAGTTGATATAGATATAACTATGAAACAGCTTGTAAATCATTAACCAGTATATTAAAGCAAATAACTAACATTGATATTTCAAGTCATTTGCTCATTTATGATATCAGGTAATTTTCAATTGCAGATTTAGTACCTCAAGACAAACTCTGATGTGGATTCCAGATTCTTTTTTTTCCAGGTATTTCGTATAATTCTTTAATATTGCTTTAATACATTTGATTATTTACCAAATTAATAAAAATTTTCCTTGTTAGTTAAGGTATATTTTTATTTTTTTGAGGTAAAAATGTTAATGTTTTTAAAATAGATTTTTTAAAACTTTGGATATAGGGTTACTTATGTGTAGTAAGTAGTCTGACATTTGATAAAGAATTAGGACGTTTATTCATACTCAGTTTTAAAAACTAATAAGCTTATTTTTAATGATTTTAGTTTATTGAGTGGAAGAATTTCAACACTTCGAGATGAAACTGGTGCTGTGAGTATAATACTGTTAATGTATATTTCTAAATTAGATCAATTAGTGCTTATAATGCTTGGCCTTTATTACTTAGTGACTTTAAGAAGATAGATAAGCTAATATTTTAATAACCACTAAATGAAAGTGACATATATACTTGCAGTTTTTATTTTTTGTTATGTGTAGAGTGCTTCTATAAAAATTATGAAAGAGATCCTTAAATAAAAAATACTGCATATAGCAATTTAATATTTCATGATTAGAGAGATTGGAGGATAAGAGCTCCCTTTGGCAATAAAGGAAATTGTATTTCTTTTAATCAATAATTGAAATTTTAACAGTAAATAGGTGAGTGTAAATACTAAAATATTTTGATAATGAATTAGAATAGTAAAATGTTGCAAATTAATAAAGTCTTACAACTTTTGATTTAGTAGAATGTCTTAGTTTGCTAGGACTGCTATGACAAATATCACACAGTGGGTTGGCTTAAGCAACAGAAATTTGCTACCTCAAGGATTGGAGGCCAGAAGTCCAAACTCAACTTCTCAACAGGCCATGCTTTCTATCAGAGTCTGTAGCATTCTGATGCTGGCTTGCCACAATCCTTGGGGTTCCTTGGCTTGCATCTTTACCTCCATTACATGGTCATCTGTCTCCTTGGTCTCCTGTGACTGTCTCTGCCTGATTGCATCCAAATTTCCTTTGCTTATAAATATTTCAGTCATTTGGATTAAGACCTAGCTTGATTCAATTTGACCTCATCCAAATAGGGTCTTTGAAGAATAGGTTAGGACTTGAACATGTCTTTGTCAGGAACACGATTCAGTCTTCAATAGGAGAATAACCTAATGAACTTAAACACCAGCAATGGAGAGAGGGAAGTAAAGAACTACAAAGTTTCAGTGCTAAAAGACTAGATTCATGCATTTAAAAAGCAGTTATAATTTTCACAGGAACAAGTAAATAACCAGTGTTAATGATAGTGACAGCTCACAAAAGCAAAAAGGCTGTTTGAAGACAACAAAGCTACCAGAAGTGTTTATTTGCTGTGGTAAAATTTGCAGCCACCACTTGAGGTGGCTCTAGTTAAAACAAAAGCAAGGATTTGTGAAACTAGAAGAACCTTATTCTTTATATAGACACAATCATAGCATAAGAGTTGTTATTCCTCTGATTACCTTACATAAACTTTAAAAGGTGTTTCGTTTAATGGTTAGAGCTTTTGTAATTGATTCAAAATAGTGTTGATAAGCATTTCTGTAAGAAGTTACCTATTGTGTATTTCACTAGAAATTATGTATTTTTATATGCAATCATTTTTTTTAGAAAACTGCATTCAGTTTATATCATATTCACTTCTAGGACTCTTTTCTTTTTTTCAGTACACACCATTTTTGAGGTACCAGGGGATGAACCTGGGACCTCGTACATGGGAAGCAGGCACTCAGCCAAGTGAGCTATACCTGCTCCCCAGTACACACCATTTTTGACAGTTTTTTTAAATTGGCCTTGCTGAAATAGATATTTATTAATGTTATATGAATTGTATAAAATATTTTAATTTTCAGTGAAACTATTATTTGGTTGAAAAAAAGAACAGTATATTTGATATATTTAAATATAAGCGTAAATTGCTGTGGTAATGGAATTCTTTAGCTTATTTGAAAAGTGATCCTTTCTTGAGTTAAAAAAATAATTAGAAAATGAATTTCTTTTTAGCAGTGTACTTTGTAATATTGACTTTGATTTTTTCAAGTTGGAATAAAGATACCCCCTTTTAAATAACTATTCCTTTTGATTTCAAAACTTTTAAGAACATTTTAGTTTCTCATATATTCTGTGGTGATATATTTGTTATTTTAATTAAACTCTTTTATGTTGTCTCTCCTCCCCAACCTTTGAAGAAATTGAGATAGTGAGATATAAAAGTGACTCCATAAGGGTCATAATAAATTGTTTACTCTTTCTGTGTTCTGGAAATAATATTCTTTTCCAGTTTTGACAGCAGGGTACAGTATTTACTTTTCTTGATTACCCTGTGTGCATTAAAAGTATATTGTTGTTTTAGTGATGTACATATGAATCACAAATTATGTAAGTCACAATCATTGTCATCAATAATTAATGACTTGACAATGTAAGAAAGTATTATTTATGCATAATGTTTTTAAAGTATTTATTAGATTCTAGATTATAATTCAGATAAAAATTTTTCCTCAGGTGTCACTTTTAAATTACCAAAGATATCAATAAATAGAAATGAGAAAACTTATTAGATACCATTTTTTCCTACATATTAAAATATATTCAGTTGTTAAATAATAGCTTTTCAGGGGAAAAAAGACAGTACATATTAAATGCACATGGTTATAAGCTGCCTTCCAATTTTAGAAACATTAAAATGTAAGAATGTGGAATTAAGGAAATATGTATATAAATAATTCAGTCTCTCTTCTCTAAGTTAGTGTTATAGATATTAAAGCTTAGAATCTTGATTTGTAATATGAAATAAAACAATTCTTCATTTACAGATATTTATTGATAGAGATCCAGCAGCATTTGCACCCATTTTAAATTTTCTTCGGA
>JAQZBX010029791.1:14329-27223 GCA_029593785.1 Cabassous unicinctus
CCCCCCCCCCCCACTGACCCCCTAGACTCCAACCAATCCTAACCAGTTTCCCTGCCTTTATTCTTGTACTCTTCCAATTCATTTTCCACATTATACCCAGGGTTATATTTGAAAAATATAAATCTGATTAGGTTATTGCTCTTAAAACCCCTATTTAGTGTATTATTGAACTAACGACTAAAGATTTTGGACTTTATCTTGTTTCATAAGATTTTCCTTAATCTGGCCTCTGCTTAATTTCTCATTTCAGTACTTCAGCATTTTCCAGTCTCAGTTTGAACCAGTTACCTCAGTATTCTCTGCTGTGTTCACTAACATAGTATTCATAATTCCCTATACTGCCACTCTTGCAGCATTCATTACACTTAATAATTTTTTAATGGCTTATCTTCCCACTAGACTTTAAGCTCCAAAAGGGCAAGAATTTTTAATCATATATCCCAGAATCTAGTATTGTGCTTGATGCATAATAGGGGTTAGTACATACTTGGATCTGGTTTTTCTTTTGTTCTGTTTTGTTTTATGATACATGTATGACCGTTTAAACTCTTTCTTTAACTTCATCATTTTGAATTATAATCTGGATTCCTACTAGGACACTATAATCTAATTTGTATTTTTTTCTCTTATTTCACATATTCTTGGTAAATTTCACTAAGGATCTATTAATATTTTTTTAGATAAAACTTTCAAAAATCTAGTTGTTTGAGCTGCTTCTTTATAATACATCATTTTTGATTTACATTCATTGGAATATAAATTCCTTGAGGGCAGAGATTTTTTGGTCTTTTTGTTCCCTGCTGTACTCCTAGTATTAAAACAGTGCATATAGTAGGTGCTCAGTAGATATTGAATGAATGAGTTTGTTGGGCTTTTTTGTTTTTTAGCCTGGTTTTTTGTAGAGGTGGGAACTACGTTGCTAACTACTTATTTTTTTTGGGTAAAATTATTTTGACCCATATCAATTGATGAAAGAAGCCTAAATTTACTTCTAGTCAATATACTTTTGACTAATCTACAACTAGATTGCTCATGAAAGGCAGAATTAGTTTAAATGTTTGTATTTACTGCTTTTCTTATAAATTGCTGCCTTAGTTTACTTAAGGTCTAGGAAATGTTTTCATTTAAATTCTCTGAGTGGTACCTTTCAAAAGAAGATGATAAAAGACTTTAAAAAATATGTATTGTTTTCTAAATCTGTTCTTTGCACCAAACTCTTGTATTGCCCTTATCACACTGTGTTGTAATTACCATATATATTTGCCTATTCTCCCCAGGAGGTGGGAGCTCCTCATTCTCCAGTACTACTGTACTGTTAGCACAAATGGTTTTCAAATAGAATAAGAAAGTTTTAACCATTCTTTTGTTAAACTAGTCACAACTAATTCCACAAATATAAGCAACTTACTATCACAGTTGTATCTGTTTATTAAGCCCAGGGAATATTTTTAAGGTAAGGAACGATTATAAGTAAAACCTGAAATGAATCAGTATTGTAAATTGTCATGCTTCCATTCTCTGTACTTTTTATTTTCATATTACTTACTTGCTGTGTGGTAATATCATCTTTATTTGGGTTTACATAATCCTTCCTGAAGCTGGCCTTTTTTTTTCTTTCTTTCTTTCTATTTCACTTCTAATTTTGGTTTCTGATGCAGAGTCTTTTATCTGAATTTATTGATTCATCAAGTATTTATTATATGACTGTATAAAATATTGTGCTAGGCACTGGGCAAGATATACAAATATAGATCAGAAGTGGCTTATGCTTGCAAGGAATTTACAAGGAATGATACTGTAAATATGTACAGAAATAATGACAAAAGGGTACAAGCAATTAATGCTATGAAAAAATCTTTTCCTCTCTATTGTTTGTCTTATCAGATACTTGATAATTTACTTGTACTAACCCTATACAAGTCCTAATTTCTCATTCAGCCAATTCATCTAAAGATGAATGATTTTTAAGAAGGTAAGAACATGTTTTTTGTTTTCATACAGTTAGACTTTTTAAATGATTATGTATATTAGAAATAAAAGATAATAGGAAGTTAAAAAGTAAGTTTTAAAACCTTATGACTGGTTCACATTAAGAATCTAGGACTTTTCTTTCTGCTTCATTTGATAATCCAAGTTGCCAGTGTTAGGGAGTTAAAGTCCTTTGTTTTTTTGTTTGTTTTTTTGTAGGGGAGTGAGTATTAATGTTCTCAGGCACGAAGCAGAATTTTATGGAATTACTCCTTTAGGTATGTGTTCTACTGATATTTTGTGTTTATGATTTGACTATTTGTGCACTAAAGTTGCCCAAATGAAATGTGTTTTATACCATGTCCTAATTTTTGATGGAATATTTCAGTGCTTAGTTTTTGTGGATTTTCATAGCAAAAAGATGTCAACTCTGAGTTAACTTAATCATTTCCCTTTTCTTTCCTTATCCTCTTTAAATAGAGAAAATAAAAATGGAGTACTGTTTTTCTCTTTGCATGTACTCTTGACAAGTTTGCTTTGAAATGTTTTTAGTAAGAAGGCTTCTATTATGTGAAGAATTGGAGCGTTCGTCTTGTGGCAGTGTCCTTTTTCATGGTTACTTGCCTCCACCAGGTATCTCTGCTTTATTTTATTTACTTATTTTAAAATCCTTTTATCAGTAATCAAGTACAGACTTATAAATAGAAAATATTCTTCCTTGATTATTGAGTGTAATGGTGAGAACTTTATAATGCTAACAGAAATTAAGTCACTAAATGTTAGAGCAGAGTTTTGGCAAACTTTTTCTGTAAAGGACCAGATAAGTTTTGCAGGCCATAAGGTTTCTATGGCAACTACACCATTCTGTCATAGACATTGCATAAATGAATGGGCATAACTGTATCCACTACTACTTCATATACAAAAATCTGGGTTTGGCCATGGACCATAGTTTACCAACCTCTATGGTAGTGCATTGGTTGTTAGACTCCTTTTTGGAAAGGGCAAGTGAGGCTCAAGTTATCTCAGCTGCACTTGAGTTAATTAGAAGAGCTCTGCCTTTATCTGTGTTCTATTGGGCTGCTAAAAAAAACTCACTTAAAAAGAAAGGCTCCCCTGTCAAATAAAAGAAGTTTGAAAGTATGGAAAGATTCAGCTCTAAGGTACTGAAATTAGTGACTAGTGCGTAGCACAAAGTAACTGTACTATACATGTAAATACTGGCTAAAAGGCTGAATGAATTAATGGTTGATTGATTTCAGTGAATTAGAGTTAGGTAAAATGGAGCATAATATGATAAATCTTTATCTTATTTCTTATCATAAATGGTATGATAAATACCAGGAATCTATTGAAATTTTTTTCTTTTTTTATGGTAATTAAATTATTTGCAATGAATTGCGATATTGGTAGATTTTTTAGCTTTTAATGAAATTCACCTTTTAATATTTCACTGTTACAATTTGAAATTTTTTATTTTTGGTTGATGAAATTAGAAACACATTTGTTTTCTTCTCTTCTATTATAGGTATTCCTAGTCGTAAAATAAACAACACAGCTAGATCCTGTGCTGATTCTAGAAATGGACTGAATTCTACAGAAGGTGAAGCCCGGGGAAATGGTACCCAGCCTGTTCTCTCTGGCCCTGTAGAAGAGACTGTTAAGCTAGGTAAGCAAAGAATACATAAGTAGAAAAGAAAAATACTTATATTTCTAGTTCTGGGTGATATTGAGTAATTATTTTTAAGATGTGTTTTTTGTTCATCTCTCTTTAATTTGGATTTATCGTTTATATCTTGAGAAGTCTCATTTAACATGTAATTTATATTTAAAATATATGACATCTTTCTTTGCTTTGCTTTGAATCTTTAGCACAGAAACTGTCAAAACTTTTTCTATAAAAGACCAGATAGTAAATATTTTAGACTTTGTGGGCCATTTGGTCTCTGTCACAATTACTCAACTCTGCCATTGTACCACAAAAGCAGCCATGGACAATATATAAACAAATGAGCATGACTGTATTCCAACAAACTGTATACCAAAACAAGCAGTGGGCTAGAATTGGCCTTTGGGCTATAGTTTGCTGATCCCTGCTTTAGAAAATAAAATAATTCTTTTTCTAAAATCAACAGGATTTCCTGTGGATCCACAAAAGGTGCTAATAGTAGCTGGTCACCACAACTGGATTGTAGCTGCATATGCCCATTTTGCTGTGTGTTACAGGTACTGTATAATTAATAATGGTTTGTTTTATTTTGTGGGGGGGGTAGTTTTTAATAATTCTAATTTTATATTTTTCTTTCAGTCATCATTTTCCCCCTGCATATTTTACCCACTTCTGGTTCTCCTAATTAGATTTAGTTTGTTTTTATTTTCACAGCTAATTTGGTGAATATTGCTGATAGCTTTAATATGTCTTAAATATTTCCGAGGCAGTATAAACTGTGATGTAGCTGAAATGTCTTGATATTATTCCTTATTGCCTATATCTAGCTACTGAATCATTTAACTGTTGTATTAAATGACTGTCTGGTTTATTAATGTGAACTCCCATGATTTTCTGTCAAAAATTACTCAGTCTTTTGTCAAGGGGAATGTGATATTGGTCACAACTACCACATCCTTGTAAGTGAGATAGTGAAGCAGAAGAGTTGTGGGCTGAAGTGGTGTAGTTTAATGTCTTTAATGTGTGAGACTTACGCAGAAGTAGTTTGGTTTACTAATTGTTGCATTCTCAGAGACTATAAAAGGGAAGGAATGGTGTAGATCAGTGACTTTTTTACGTTGGAGAAAGCTTAGCACTCTTGGTTCAGAATCTATAAGCAATGAGAAATGTTAATGGCATGAAATAGTATGGAAGAGCAAAATATATGGTTGGTATATACTGGCTTAGACTATGATCCCATTTAATTTAATTACTGAAAAATCAAAGAATATATAGATAGATCATCACTATTGAATTTAAGAAAAAATAGCCACAAGAGATTAAAAAATATTAGAAATGTCTTCTAAAGATAACAGGTATAGTTTTTAAAATTTCCAATATATTAACAAGAACCTCTCAGCTTATAAAAGGTTTGCCATATCTGGTAAAAGCCTTTTATTGTATCAGTAATTTCAGCTTTATAGTCTCATTGCAGTAATGATTAGATTGACACAAACTTACCCTTATAAGACCATTCTGTGGCTTTTTTTTTTTTTTTCAGTTATTCAGTAGTATGGAAATGAGTTTTTGGATTATTTTTTTATGGATGACTTTTATATGAAGCAAGACTGTTTTGGTAAAGGCAATATATATATATATTTTTAGGGGTGTTGTTTTGAACTTACCATCTTAGGGATCTAAATTGTGAAAACTGTTTATTTAGCCTTTATGTTTTTGTTTAAATAGTGTGTACATATTTTCATTGATGGGGGATTCCACGGAGTTGTGAGGTATATTATATTAAGTTTTCTAGGAATAGTATCAGCATAAAGTATCTTTTGTTATTGCATAACAGTGCTAAAGTTGACTACTTGCCAACACAGTATATTACCCAAAATTTCATTCATTGAGTGACAAACTGTAAGAAGAATGATGCTGTTACGTTTCCCATTCCTGTGTTTGTTTACGACCTTGGACTCTCTTTGTTTTCATTGACTGTCAGTGGTATAAAGCAAAATGCCCACACAAAGTGACAAAATAAGTGAGAACACACTGGATTTCCTTACATACAGTTAAGTCATTCAACACAATGATAAGAAAAAGATTTCAAAAGAAAGAAAAATATTCAGACTGTTTTAAGTATATTTTCTACAAGTTGTTGTTCTCTAACTTTTTATTTCAATAAATTTCAAACCTTCAGAAACAAATTAAAGAGTAGTCAGTGAGCACCTTTATATTCTTCACCTAGATTCACAAATTTTTTATATTGTTAGGCTTTACTTTTATATCCCTTTTTGTTGCTGACTTTATGACAGTGTTGTTTGTATTTATTTAATAAAGAATAGTTGTGTAAATTGCTGCCCTCATGGAGCTTACATTTCATTTTACATCTCTGATCCATGTGGAATTTACTTTTTGTATTTGGCATAAGGTGTAAGAATCAATTTTACTTTATTCCAAGTGGAAAGCTAATTATGTTGTTATAATTTATTATATAAGCTCTCCTTTTCTCACTGAATTTGAGAGCCTCTTTACCTTATTTTATGCTTACATATACACTTGGGTCTTTTTTTAGACTCTCTTTTATGTTCTTCTGATATGTCTATTTCCATGCAATTTGAGGTTTTATGTATGTTTATAGTAAGTTTCAGTATCTCACAATATCTCATGGGGTATGTCCCCCCTACTATATTTCTTTGGGATCTTAATGTGGAAAATAACTATATTCTTCTTTGCACAGTTGTGCTGACTCCAGAATGTTGGTTCAGTGGTCAGCAGTAGATAGAAGAAGATGGAGTACTGAACTATCAGAGCTCATTCTATTTTATTTTAAATATTTTTAATTTTGTATTACTTTCATGGAAAATTATAAAGCAAATATGTCTCTGCCATTTTTATACTTAATTTTAACTTAAAAACTGAAGTAAATTCACATATCTTATTGAGTTAAATTGTGTAATTTTTATAGTCACTTTCACATACTTTGTCCTGATTCTTTTACCCTTTTTGGTATCTCTTTATTCTCCAATTTCCTGGTTACTGTAGAGAAGAGTGATACAGAAGTATGAACTATGTAAAAGATTAGATCACATGTAGTTTTATTATTATTTATATTCCTTCACATCACTAAATCAACTCAGCAGCAACTCTTTATGAAACTCTTTTATGAACCTATCATATGTCCACATTCCCATAGCAGCATGTTGTCGTTATTCCTAAAAGCTACAATATGCTAAAGTGTTTTCGTTTAAGTGCTTACTGGCAATCCCTGCTTTGTGCCCAGTCTGACAGTCCCTAAAGTGTCTATATTTCATTTGTCCATGACAATTTTTAGAGTTTACTAGATAAGTATCTCCATTTGTTTATTTTAGTAACATAAATCCCATCTGGTGGCATAAGAGGGTAATTACAGACCATAAAATACTTAGGAAAAATGGACATATCTTTCTTTGTATTGCTTTCAAGTTTAAGTAAGGAAATAATTAATTCTTTAATTTAATAAGAAGGCTGAAATGCATACTTCATAAATTATAGTTGTATTATTTTAGCATACATATAAGCTAAAATGAAGCTAAAATGTTTTAAGTCCTTACCTTTCATTAAGTCTTTAGATGAATCAGTTATGAATTACTTAAGTAAAATTTTTGCAGTAAATATGTTAGGAGGTATATAAAGGAGCAGTTCTAAATATCTTCATGATGTATATATTCTCTCTAGGTGGGACAAAAAGAAACTACAATTTTGTTTGCGTCATTTGTTTAGTATAACTTTAAAAATGGATATTTTGTAGTTATGTAATTCCTTGTCCTAATTACACATTTGTGGAGGTTCTAAATGTATGAAGGCTTGACGTATAATCAGAATACCTGTTTGAAAAACTTAAATTCAGATAGGGAAAAAAAATCATGAAAAATTTACAGGTATATTTTTCAGAGAAATTAAATATTAAGAATACCTTTGTATTCAATCACCTGCAAATTTGAACCCTGTAATGCCTGTACATATGGGAAAGGAATAGTGTCATATTATTTTGCATTTAGACTTTAGAATCCAGTCCTCAAAGAACTATTTCCAAAGCTCCACCCTTTATTCATTTTTTTTTTATTTTGAGGTATTAGAAAGCATATGGTACACCAGATAACTCCTCTTTGTTTGCCTGAGTAGACTTATCATCTACAGCAGCAAAATACAATAGATTAAAGGCATGTAGTTTCAGTTATAATCCCCAAATCCTGATTTTTGTTGACTTACTCCTACTTATAAAAAATAACAGTAGTGCTTTTTTTATGGAGAAAAATGAAAAAATACAAACATTTTTTTTAAGTAAGATTTTAAGTTTTAAAAAATTTGGAGTTCTTTTAATAATTTCTTTGGAGAAATGTAGAATTCTAGTCTCTTTCTAAGTTGTTTATATGTCCTGTGATTATAAATATACCTCAGGAATAATACTCTGGCTTTGTAGATGACATATAACAACAGAATTTTATATTTTAAAAATGTAAAGCTGGGTTGGTAACTGTGATTAAATTTTTTGTGTGTACATTCATTTGTATTTGGGTTTGTTTAACTGCTACAGAATCTAACTCCTGTGTCTTTCTTATCAGAATCAAAGAGTCTTCAGGATGGCAACAAGTGTTTACAAGCCCATATTTGGATTGGACTATTGAACGAGTGGCTTTAAATGCCAAAGTGGTTGGAGGTCCACATGGAGACAAAGATAAAATGGTTGCTGTTGCCTCAGAGAGTAGCATTATCCTGTGGAGTATTCAAGATGGAGGAAGTGGAAGTGAAATAGGTAGGAAAATTTTTGTTTGTGCTGCATTTTACTGGTATAGATAATATCCTGAAGTTTAAAAAGGATTGCCCATAAATACCAAAACTAAGCTGGACTGTTAGAGTCCGTGATAACAGGACTACTAAATGTGAGGGGAATGATCTAGTAAAGAGGGAAAAATTAATATAACAGGAGAAAGGGGAGAGTCTTTTCACTAGTTTCCTCCAGCTGAAACCTGGCTATTTTATGAGAATGTTGATGTTTACTCTCCATCCCTCCCTGCCACCGGACCTGAAAGTGGAGTAAATACTTCTTACTTGTCATCCTTTAGACCAGAAATTCTCAAACGTTTTGGTCTCAGGACCCCTTTGCACTCTTAAAAAGTTATTCTGGACCATAAAGAGCTTTTGCTTGTATAGGTTGTGTCTATCAGTATTTACTGTAAGAAAAGTTAAAAATGAAATTTTATAAGGCATTTATTTATTTATTTAAAATAGCAATAATAAACTCATTGCATGGTAACATAAATAGCATTTTTATGAAAAATAAATATATTTTCCACAAAAAAATATTTAGTGAGAAGAGTTGCAATGGTTTACAAGTTTTGTGCATCTCCAATATCTTGCTGAATTTTTATATCTATTTCTGTATTCAGTCTGTTGCAGTATGTTGTTTTGGTTGAAGTATGTCAAGAAAACCCAGCCTCACACAGGCAAATAGTTGGAAAAAATATATATTTTAATAGTCTTTTCATATCATTATGGGTATTCTTCTTTGATTCTGTACCAAAATTCTGAAACCATGTCAGTGAAATTTTAATACTCTGTTAAACTAAAATCCATCAGTCTGTCCTGTACTTCGAATGGATCTATGCATGATTTTGTAACATCATTGCCTTGGTCATTTGGAAAATGTTTATTTACTGAGTTGTGCAGATTTTCCAAATGTTGATAATTTTCGTTGTACAATATTTTTAAAAATCACATTCATTGGTATCACCACTGATATCATCACTGAAATCTAAGTGTTAGGGAGTTGCCACGCTCACCATGTCGGATGAAAGTTTGCCAAAAGGGGAGTGGATGTAGCTCAAGTGGTTGAGTGCCTGCTTCCCATATATGAGGTCCTGGGTTTGATCCCCAGTACCTCCTAAAAACAAACAAACAAATGAAAAAATAAAACAACTCCTATTGGGGAGTAGATATAGCACAGTGGTTGAGCACCTGCTTCCCAGGTGCAAGGTCCTGGGTTCAATCCCTAGTACCTCCTTTAAAAAAAGTTTGCAAAATTCTAATTTTCACTTGAAAACCTGAATTTTTATCATTGGCAACAAATATCGCCAGTTGTTTTCTTTGACGTAATAGGCTCGTTTTGTTCATTTTTGACAAAATTTCTGCCAAATACCCAAATCTGAATACCAATCATAGTTTGTCTGTTAGTCAGCCTTTCAAATAAGAATGGTATTCTTTAAAAATAAGAGCTAGTTTTTAAGCTCTAACTTCCAACAATTGTGAAGATCTTTTCCTTGAGACAACTACTATACTTGGTCACATAGAATATTAAAAAGAAATGTATTCAAAATTGAAATTTAATCAGTACAAAGTTTTACACCTTAATATCTTTTTTTTTTTTTAAAGATTTATTTATTTACTTTATTTATCCCCCTCCCCACCCACACCCCCACTTGCTGTCTGTGTCCATAAGCTGGGTGGTCCTCTGTGTCTGTTTCCTGCCTTCTCTTCTCATCCTTCTCCTCCAGTCTTCGCCGGGATTCGATCCTAGGGACCTCCGATGTGGGAGAGAGGCACTCTGCCACCTGTGCCACCTCAGTTCCTGGTTTCTGGTGCATCTTGTCTTGGCTCTTTTCCTGTGTCTCTCCTTTGCTGCGTCATCATCTTGCTGTGTGACTTGGTGGGGCCTGGCTTGCCACGTGCATGTGCATGGGCCGGTGGCTTGGCACGTGGGCTGGTGGCTCGCCTGCATGCCTTTATTTTTTTAAAATTTTACCAAGAGGTCCCAGGGAGCGAACCCGGATCCCTCCATATGGCAGACAGACACCCAACCACTTGAGCCACATCCACCCCCTCTTAATGATATCTTTAAGGCCTTTTATTTTTCTCTGAAAAATAGAGCAGAAAAGAATTTAGTGACTACTAGAAAAATTTAGTGCCACTGTCTTGGTTCCTGCCATTTCTATCCATCGTTGCTTTGCATTGTTAATGCATATGTCAACATAGATGTTCCAGGATAAACCATGAGATTCATAAAAGTTTTCAACACTGAATATGTCAGCACCACTTGTGGTTGTGGCTATGCATCACATAAAAGAAGAGTTTTAATGATAGTTGATGTTGGTACCAGATGAATACAAACAAAACACCAGCTTCAGCAACATCTGTACATTTGTCTGTTTCTAAGGCAAAAACACAATTCTCCTGAAAAGACACTGACTCAGCAAAATCTTTAATTCGAAGAGTTTCTGTATTATTAGAAAGTGACAGTGCTGTGATTTCTTTTACTAACTTTTTTCCTAGCAGGCATTCAGCATTGTCAGTTGTTCACAGCTATATTAGTCTTTCAGCCACGTGCACTTCATTAGCCCAGCCGTTCTAATTTCCCATTTTGAGGCAGTGATCCATCATTAACCATAAGAAAAATATAAAAAATAAATTCTATTTTAGAATAAAGTATTACATTTTAAACAGTTTGAGGTAAAAATTAAAAATTCAGAAAAGTTTTCAAATTGCTTTAAAGACTAGCATTTCAAAACAAGACAGCAAAGTGTACTTATTTCTTATTGTGCTTCTTTATAGGCTCAAAGAAAACTTGGATTTCAAAATAATTTATTGGGCAGTAATGAAGTTACAGAGATTAAAGCAGTTATAAACAAAGATAACTAGTAAGAGCATATATAAGTATTGAGAACAAACTAAGTTAATCTCAGAAAACATACATAGTTATACTCTAAACTTAGATAATTCTAGAAAACATAAGAATACAGACACAGATTCCATTAGGTGTCATTGATGACCTCATCTATATCATGTAGTCTTGGAAAATTCCTCTTTACACACTTGAGAGTTAGAGTAAAATAGGCAAATAATGCTTTAATATTACTATGAAAGTAGTCTTGACCACTCAAACCGCCTGGGAAGGGTCTCAGAGACCCACACATATTCCCAGATCACACTTTGAAAATCACTGTTGTAGCCCATTCTCTTTCTCTCCTCACTAACCCCCTCTATTCCTACCCCACCCAGTTTTGAATCTCATGCCATTCAGACTTACAGTGTCAACTTTTCTTCCTTGATGTGGTCTTCACCTACCCTCTGGTCTACTATCCTTCATTCCTTTGAAGTTGGCTCTAGTTCCCCAACTCAAAAAATTCTTAGACTCCACTGGAGTCTTCGGTCCTCACTTCCCTTTTTATTAGACTGATTCTATTATTACCATCACTCGTCAGCATACAGCCTCATTTTTCTTGCATTTCTCCATTTGCCCTACTTATCTGGAGAATTCCCAACCCAATACATGCTTTTCGCATGTATAGCTAAATATGACTGGGAAAAAGCAACACACAGACATAAACACAAAAGACTATACTTAGTCTCAGTTCATGAATGCTGCTCACAAGTGGGCCTTTCTAGCTACCCAGCAGTCCTTGCCAGTTCTGTCACTCTCCTAAATGACTATTTCATATCTTTTTCTTTCTCCTTAAATTTCTAAAACCTTCTCTCCTGTTCTCATCAAATATTAGAGAAAATTAGAAAAGATCTTTCATAAGTTCCTACCATTATTTTTGCCCACCTACCTTTATCTGTGCTCATACATTCTGTTGTCCCTTTTGTTACTGTGATTAAATGATCTGTGCTCCTGTCTAAGGCCATCCTCTCAAGTTGTATATTAGATCCTATTCCTTTTTACCTACTCAAGGAAATTGCTTCATTAGTTATTTTCCCTCTATCCTGCATATAAAATTGTCCTATTCTTTTAGATCATTTCCATCAGCATACTACCATAGTTATTTATCTTAAAAACAACAACTACCCTACATTCTCTTGCAGTTTTTGCTCCCATTTCTCTGCTACTATTTTTTTTTTCAATTTAATTTAATTATTTATTTGTAAATAGCTATTTCAAATTAAAGAAAATAAAATAACAGAAAAAGGCAGCTCAAAAAGTTATGGAAACATTACTCCTAAAAAGTTCTGTCCAGGCATTCTCTCCGCCCCCCTCCCCCCCCCATTATTTGCGCTCACTGCCTGCTGTCTGTGTCTGTTTGTTGTGTGCTCTCTGTATCTGCTTGTCTTCTTTTTAGAAGGCACTGGGAACCAAACCCCAGATCTCCCATGTGGTAGGGAGGCACCCAATCACTTGAGCCACCTCCACTCCCTGCTTGTTGTGTCTCATTGTGTTTCCCTGCTTGTTGTGTCTCATTGTGTTTCCTTGTTGTGTCTCCTTGTTGCATCATTTTGTTGTGTCAGCTCTCCATGCCAGCCCGTTG